>MU842897.1:0-161391 GCA_030867305.1 Colletotrichum zoysiae | reverse complement strand
CCTTTAAGCAGTTATATCTTATAGTCCTATAGACTATACTTAGGTAATCCTATTTCTAAGTCTTTAGTAAATAGTTTTATATATTTATAGTATTTTAGAGGTACTATATTAAGACGGTTTTCTTTTAAACCTTTTATTTTTTATTTTTATATTATTTCTTTAATAGTTACTATAGATATAAGTTACTAGTCTTTTATAGGCTTTATCCTTTTAATATATATAATATATTTCTTTAGTTATTTAGATTTACTTAAGGGTTATAGTATATAATGCTACCTTATAGCTAAATCTCTCTACTAGAGTTAGCTTATTCTTTAGTTAATATTTAGATTATTTTTTACTAACTAGGGTATCCTAAGGATAATATTATATTACCTTATAGCTATTATATTAAAGACTAGTTACTTATAATAATCTTAAATCTCTATTATAAGGGGTTATATTTCCTTATTAATAGTTCCTCTACTATATATAACTACTTCCCCTTTAATAGTTTATAAGTTATATATAACTTCTTTATCTTTCTATTTAATTCTTTACTAATTTACTAGTTATAGTAAAATTAGGTTTACTTAAGCTCTACTATTAATTATAACTTTAGTAGGCTATCTATTAAGTTAGACTATAAGTAATAAGTATACTTTATTATTACTCTTTATTACTAAGTAGAGGGACTTTTTATCTTACCTTACCTCCTATATCCCTTTTACAGTTAGTGTTAGTTATTTTTTAGCTTTCCTTAAGAAGGTCTAGCCTTTTTATTCTATTTTCTCTACACTTTAGCCTTATCTATATAGTAATACTTATATTTATTATATATATAATTATACTAGTTTCTAATTTAACTATAAATATATAGTATTAGGTATATTAGAATAAGTACTATATAAAGTATATATTATTAGTACTACTTAACCTTTTAGGTGTAGAGGTCTTTACTATTATAGTACCTTAAAATAGGTTTAGCGTTATTTCTTTAGGGATAAAAGGTATATACTTCTTTTTATCCTCTATACCTTATATATTTATTATAAATATAGTCTACTTAGAATACTTAGGAGTATAGTAGGTAGCTAGGTTTAAGATATTTATAGTCTCTAAATATAGGTTCTTCTTTATAGATTATAATAGGTTATCCTTTAATATCTATATCTTATATACTATAGAAGGTAAGTTCTTATTTATTAGTATCCTTTAGGACTTTATAAAAGGTGTATTAGTTTTTAGCTTCTTTTCTTACTAATAGGTTATTTATAAAATTAGTATAGGTTTATTTTATAATAGGTTTATTTAAGTTATACTTTAGTATACTTTCTAAAGGTAATAAAGATAATAGGATTATATATCTCTATTATTTAATCTATTTACCTTCCCTTATAGTTCTAGTTCTTAACTAGCTAATCTTAATAAGTTATTTAGTAGCTTTTTATTCTATCTTACTTAGTTATATAAACTTATTTAGTAATAGTATAAATAAAGATTTAAAGTCTAATCCCTATACCTTAATAGTATTTTAAAGTATAAGTTCCCTAATCTAGAGTTATAGCTTTATAAAGGTAGTCTTATTTTTTTCTACTTATTTCTTTATAACTATAACTATTTAAGTAATTTAATTATTTTAGAATATAGTATTATTAATATTTTAGTTATTAATAGGAATCTAATAGTATACACTTAGGTAAGTATTATCTTCCTTTAAATAAATATCCCTAGTAAGAAGTAGTGCTTCTTTTAAGGTTATTAGTTCTTATTCTTTATACCTATAATTCTATAAGGTTTAGTATAGTTAAGAGTAGGCTTATACTAAGCGTTTTATATTCCCTTTATTAGTTCTCTTATTATTAATTTATTATTAAAATTATTTTATCTTTAAGTATAGTACCTTTATAGTTTAGTATAGATTATAAAGTATCTCTTTATTATACTTATTTAATACTTTATTAATTACCCTATTAGTTTAAGTCCTTATTTAAGTAAGTTCTTTAATAGGGATCTAATAATAGGCTTAGTTATTAGTAGTAATATTTCCTTTATAGGTATAGTTTTAAAGTTTATTATATATTTATTCCTATAGTTATTACTATCCTATAGCAATAACTTTAGTTAGTTAAGTCCCTAACTTAGTAGCTTTAAAAATAGTACTCTATAAGTCCTATTCTAGCTATAGTTATTTTTAATAATTACCTTAAGCCTAAATCCTTCTTTTTAGTCTTTATTTAATAATATCTAAAGTATCTTTAGTATATAATTATTTAATTTATTCTTATATAGCGTTATATACTTAAATAAGCTTCTAGATTAACTATTAGTTTTATTTCTTAAAGTCTTATTTTTATTATTCTTATTACTTCCTTATAATAGATATAGTCTTCTTTTTAGGTTCCTTTAGATACTACCTTACTTATTCCTTTTTATTTTAATAGGTAAGGTAGTTATTATTATAGTAGGTAGTCTATAAAAGTTATAGGTATAAGACTTCTTTTTAAGCTATATTAGCTTATTTAATATATTTAGAGAGCGTTTTATTTTATAACTATTTAAGCTACTTATATTCTTATATAAAGTGTTCTATTTTTTTATAGTTATAGTATTTAATATCCTTTTTATCTTAAGGTAGTCTACTTTATTTTTAGGCTATATTAATATCTATAGGTCTAGTATAGTATCTTTATAATATACTTAGCTAGTAGTTTTAGGGTTTTTAATATTAGTTTTACCCCTTATTTTACTACTAAAGTAGCTTTAGTCTTTAGATATATTTTTAACCTATATTAGTATTAAGCCTTTATATTTCCCCTCTTTCTTTATATTATTTATATAGGTAAGTATTAATCTTAATTATAAGCTTAATATATAAAAAAAAATCCTTTAGGATATTTATAGTTTTAGTAAGCTTATCCTTAATATCCTCCTTAAGTCTAGAGTAAAATATAAAGATTAAAGAGTTATTAGTTATATTAAGTCTAGTAGTAAGCCTTTTAAACTTAGTAGTATAATAAGAGGCTGTTTTAGTTTATTATAAATTAGTAATATCTCTCTCTACTTATTACTTCTTATTAGGTTTTTAAAATAATAACTTTAAAGTATACTTAAATCCTACTATAGTTTTAAAAATTCCTTAGGTTTTATAAAAGTATAATTTTAGGTTACTATTATTTTATAAGAACTTTTTTTAAAAGGGTTTAAATTAGGAAAACGCCCTCCCTTATAAAAAGGTCCCTATATAGATAACCCTTTTAGTCTTATTATAGAAGTTAGTAGTATAAAAGGTTTAATAGGTATATATTTAAATTAGGAATCCTTTTAAGTATTTACTAGTACTATTATAAGTATTAAGAGAGTTAAGTTTAAGCTTATTTTATCCTTTTATTAGAGTTAAGATAATATTAGCTGCTCTTTAAAGGGTTTTAACTTTATATTCTAGCTTAATAGCTTTATTATTCTTTACTTTAAGCTTAGTAAAGGTATTATTAATAATAGCTTATATTTAGGCTATATTATTATTATTTTTCTATTATATAGTAGCTAGATACCTTTTATTTTCTTTTAGTTTAGTTATAGTATTATAAAGCTTTTAGTAGGCTTCTATAGTTAAGGTTATATTACTTTTTTTATCTAGCTTAATATTAGATAAAGTATAACTTATTATATTAATATCTTTAGCTAAAATAAGTTCTTAAGCTAAACTCTAGCTATTAGTTAATATAGGGGTCTTACCCTTTAAGGATATTAGAAAGGTATTAGTAATAGATATTATTATATTTTACTATTAGGTAAATATTAAGGTTAACTTACTTAATAGGAGTAATTAAAGTGTTATAGCTAAATATTTAATAATAGGGTTTCTACTAAAAGTATAGCTAGAGTTAATACTTAGGTAATAGTATTATAGGCTGTTAGTCTATTAGTTACTTAGTAATTAATTAAATAGTTAAAGGTTATAAAGGTAGCTTATATAACGTTTATTAATAAAATATAAGTTAGATACTAAAAGGTATTTAGAGAATATATTATAAGTTAATTACTAAAGAGCTATAGAAGTTTATCCTAAGTCCTAAACTTAATCTGTTCTATATATAAGTCCTAATATCTAGTAGCTTTCTTTAAAGCCTTATTCTTATTAGTTATAATTACTCCCTTTTCCCTAGTAACTGCTTAGTAGGTCTTAATAATTAATTAGTAGATTTAAGTAATTACTTAGTAGATCCTATAGAGTGATTACTTTATCTTATTATTATATAACTTATCTATAGTTCTTCTGTTCTATAGGGAGTCATCCTTCTGTTAGTGTATAAGATATTATACTGCCTGCGCTTCCAGGCTCTGGTGGGGCTGTTATCACTTACAGTCTTGTTGGGTCGTAACACTAGATGCCTGAAGGCATTGTAACAGGGGGCTATTATACGTATTGAGGGACGTAATACGATACATAAGCGAATAAATACCGATTGTGAAGACTTGACCGCTAACTGGCGATTATAAAGTCAATTGTAGGCCCTATTTGCTTATGCAGGATGTACGATTTACGATGTGCTTTCTATATTCTCTCCCATTGATTTCTTGTTGAAAGTGTGGCAGTGTATTTACCACGGCGGCATGCGGGAAGGTGAAGGGGTGTCTTCTCTATTCGTAGGGTCCCGCAGCCGCTTACATTCCCCTCCCTGTAAGAATGGAGGCTCCCACCCACTAGTGTATCTATAATGCCCGCACGGAGGTCATTCTGAAATGATCTGACTAATTAAGACCTAGGAAGTGCCTGCGGCTATGAAGATCTTTGAAGCCCCGCTCTAGTCTCTGCCCCTGCGGTCAGAATGTGCGTGGCACGCCGATTGGGAGGAGAACACCGTCGAGCTCGACTACCCCCTGAACTGATCCAACCGGGAACCTAGCTTTGATAGCACTTGACTAGGTATGTCGATGACCCTCTATTAGTATGGGCAGTGTCTTACGACATATGTCGCCACTGACATCGCAATCGACGGGAAGATGGACTAGCGTGGGCTCGGAATTACCGTCAAGGCCTCCTATTGGCCTCTCTGTCGTTGCTCGTCACTATACTAGAACTTCGAGCTGTCCGATTCCATTAATAGCCACGTGGTAGCAGATTAATATTCTCCCTCGGTGTTTCGAGACGCTCGTCCCATTCGTTGGTGATCATGGAAATTCATCCGGTTGGTGGGATGCACAGGAGGAAGCGAGCTTGCTGTCCATCGATGCCTATCACTGGCCTTCGCAGTCCGTTCTCAACAATCGATGCCAACTACCGGTAAGCCTACATGTGTGCAACGGAATACCATGCAGACAGGTGGCAATCCGTTCGGGAGGTCTTGGTCAACTGAGACGTCATGTCTGGTTCGATCCGGTCCAGTCCCATCACATCGCCCCATGCCTTCGACCCCTCTTTCAAGACTGGTTCGGGTTGTTACTGCGGGTACAATCAGACAGGCGAGCCCAATGCATATATCAGTTGGCTGCGACCTGGGAAATTTCCGGCCACCTTGTTTTCAAGGTCTGGTTTACGAAACCCGTCCATTGAAAAGTTTTAGCTCGCGGGTTTGTGGTTGACTCCACATTGCTACTATTACACAAGAAAACACAATCAAGCAAAACCACACTAAGTTCTGAACCACTACCAGAGGATCGAGGCCATTGAACGAGGGCAATCAACCTATCTGACGCGGGACTTGTCGCAAAACTTCCTGACGAAACAATAGATACTCGTATGCCAATGATGACAGTACAATCCTTCTAATCGTTCTAGTGTTCTAACATTGTCCTAGATTATGAGCATGGCCCGCCGGCTCCCGTTGGCACCACTTCCAAAGACAATAACCCGCTTTAAGCCAAGGGTCTGCACGCGCGAGGCTTGCGAGGTATGCCGAGGAAAGAAGGCAAAGGTAAGTTTAAGTGCGATCCATACAGTTCTTAGACCCGCCTAGCTCCTTGGAACGTTATCTAACAATATGTAGTGCGATGGCGGAAGGCCATGCTCGCGATGCAGGACTCGGGGCGAGGAATGCCGATATCAATCTCGACCGTACCGGACAAAACGCAGTCTGCAAGCTGAAGTGGAAGGAATGAGAGACGCCCAGCGCCAGCGTGACGCCGTACTGGAAGCCCTTACAGTACTGAGACAGACACATGATGTTCTTCACCAGTTGCGAAACGGCGAAACGCTCGATACGATATATAAGCACCTCGAAGCACACGGCTCCGAATCTCCGGCTACCAGGCAATTGCCAGACAATTCGAACCAACTTCAACCCATGAAAGAAAACCCATCTTCAACTCCGACTCAGAATCGTCTCCGCTCTCCTCAAATCCCGAAATACTCCAACCCGGCAAGTTACGAGAGCCCAGAAACCGGCAACATATATATTTCTATCGAAAACCAGGGTTCAACATCGAACTGTGCGAAATATGAGCCAGAAGAGCAGATGCCATACACTCAGCCATCTACCTTCAATAATAGCACGCTCGCAAATGGCATCTATGAGCATGATTCTATGAATTACGCGCCTAAGATGCCATCGGGAATGTTCATGGAACAAAACACCCCACTGACCCTCCCCAACGCTTATTATCCCAACCCAAACTATTTCCCAGATGATCCTGGGGACATAAGCTGGTGGAATTTAGGGGCTTCTGACCCTATGCAACCGAATTATTTAATAACTCCTTCCACAAATCCCGATACATGGCTGTACCCTCACTTAACAGAACCTCACCACCCACGCCAGGCGCGAGACAGTCATCCACAGACAACCTCAGCACCCTCACCCGTCTCCACCAAGTCGCCGCTGATGTCCCATTCCCCATCTCAAGAGAAGCCGGGACAAGGCGTAGCTCCAAGCGCCAGCGCCGTATCTGAAAACCAATGCTCGACCTCATCGCTCACGAAGAAACGAAAGTTCCCTACCAAAGAACAGGTTTGCTCAACCACCCCTGGGCCCGGAAGCGGTAGCAAAAGCAACGACTTTCATCATCGGCAAGGGAAGACGGCCAAAAGCAAGTCCCCGGCCCCGGGGCCCTCATTGTACGACCGTGAGCGTCACAGGCGGGCCTCGGCCCGCAACTGGCGGAAACAAAAGCAACAGATGGCGGACCTCGAAGCGGCGATGAAGCATGTCGAATCCCGTAACCACGAGCTCCACCGCGAGTATGCCGAAGTGTTGAGCCAGGTCATGGATGTCAAGAACGCCCTCATGGACCACGCCAAGTGCAACCACCCGGACATAAGCAGCTGGCTGCGCAGCCAGGCAACCAAGTACGTACTGAATAAGAGCGTGGCAATCGACAAGGGACACAAGGACCCCATTGGGGCGGGGGACCAGGGGACGTCAACCGACGCGGCAGGGCACAAAGCCAATACCTGCAGATGATGATGTGATGCTACCCCTCAGTGTCTACGCCATGGAGGACAAATTCAAACCTTATGCTGGGAGATGGCATGTGCAAAAGTACGAATGTGTCTTTTCTCTAAACTGGACCTGGAGTTACTGAATGGGAGGCTAGAAAGATGTTTTGTTTTTTAGAGCGAGGCGTTCTGAGTCGAGGGTTTGGCCTGGGAGGGTAAGGAGCGTGCTTTGTCTAAGGTGATGGGCCTTCACGAGTTTTACTCGATTTAAAAACAACCTTATTGGTACACCGGATTCAATATCATAGAGGAAACTTCCTTCCAAAACGAGTCCATGTGCTTCACAAATACGGCGAACTTGCTTTTCTTTTCCTGACGATGTGTTTCCCGATAATTTCCCTCATTATGTCTATGTGGCGGAAGAATATCACACAGGGGGCATTGTTGCCAAAAGCCGCCCCAAAGAGCCAGTAGATTCATAGAGAACAACATGGATGTGATTTGATCAGAACAAATAGCAGTGTAACATAACACCTTGATCCTCCCAACGGGGTTTAACCAGTGGTCTTCGGTGCCAGCCCCGAGCGAATGAGTCCGACCCGTACGTCATGACTGGAAGCACCCCTGCGAGGAAAAGAAAGATATATCAAAAACCCAGGTCCAGATGGTCGCTTTGCATCAGACTGAACATCGAAATCGTTCGTTGGCGTTGGACCTGGAGTCTTCGGTTTGTTAGGCCCACGCATCCCAGTAAGCTCACATGCCATTTCCCTCAGACACCGCACGTCATTGTGCCGTCTAGGCGACCTCACTCACCGCTCCAAAGACGGGGTACTGTTTTCAGCCATAAGCCGCCCTCGGTCTAGCCTCCAAGCTTAATGATTGGCAATTGTGACGGTGCTGAGACATCACAGAATGGTGTGATCTATCATTTTGCCCAAGCCGTGGTCGCTGGGTCACAGGCTTAATAGTAGCAAGCTGCAGGCAAACATCTACATATTCCGGAGGTAGTGCATGCTCTCACAGGTGGCGTAACAAAGTATTTGTTGTGAGTGATGCTAAGTAGAAACAGCTAGCGGCTAATGGGCTAAATGCGCTGATCAGGCTAACCAAAACTTGATTCTGAGAGCCTAGACTCACTCGTTTTCCCAACCGCATATGTGTGGGACATGCTATTTGTTCAATTAGGTGCTGATCCATAAAATGACAGGCTGCTGAACAACAGATCCCGTAGCTTTACCTGGCGCAATAACACTGACTGAGGTAGAGTTTGCAAGGCGGTTTGTTCCTCGTTAGGTTGCCGCCATAACACTGACGCCGTTGGGAGTAAGCGCACGGCTAGGCTCAACCACATCATCTCACAACAAGAATGCATAATCACCAAAACACGCCGGCGCACATGTCACCAGAACAGAAAAAAGCCAGCGCACACCTTTCCTAGTTTGTGAATTTGTCTATCGTGCTCAGGAAGCATTGCCAATGTAACGCTCAAGTCAAATCTACCCAGGGTGAAAACAGCTCCTGTCCTTATCAACTGCCTGTAGGTTTGTTAATCAACCGCCTGCAAGAAAGGATGTTGCATTCTCGGCACCATGAATCATTTTTTGGGGATTCCTTTTCCACTTTCAGCTTCGAGCTGGCTGATGTCAGGTTGGTTTAGCGCATTGACATGGTTTTTGAATGTGTGAAGTGGGCCACAACATGCCATACGAAATGACAATATAACAACAACACTGTTCTCTCGACACCTTTGATTGTGTTTTTGTTTTCCTCCGCAGTCTCATATTACATGGGTTGTCTGTTGTTGTAATAGGTATAATGAGTAGAGAGTGACGATCAACTCGGCGGAGTGAGACTGCTTCAACGAATATATGCTGGGTCACCGTGGCCAGCCTTTGCTTAAAACAGTACCAGCCTATAGAATGATAGAAAATCCTGTAAATTTGATACCAGGTTTCAAGAACTGATTCCAAATGGGTTCGAAAATCGCTAGTCTGAGAACCATCCAAAAAGAATAGACCAGACGCCTTTCTCAAAGCCAGGCATCACGAAGTCGTTATCAATAAGTGTATCCATTTAGGAGCTTAAAACTTAACTTGTATGTGATAATTAGAGAGCAGAATACTCCTCATTTCTAGCTAGCTGTGAGTGACAACTCGTATCTATAGTCTGTCTATTGTAGCAAAGTGTACATGTAGTTAAGATAACAATGTCCTCGTGATGTGCTCTAAATATCATCATTCTGGCTACTCTGCTTGCTTCGACGGATGGTATTATTTATCTCTAAGATGCCGTCAACTTAATGTATAGTTATCTTTTGCAAATGATGGCCAAACTGCTTAAATGCTGGTATAGCCAAACGGCAGGAACAAACACTAGCCGTTGCCCTTCAGGTCCCTAACACATAGATATTACTATCAATAGCGCTATTTTATTCTCTTATATACATGTGGGTGCAAAATCCTATGCAAACTTCCAATGGACAGTATAGGCAGTTGTGTTGTGACAATGATTAGCTGAATATTTGGAGGCATGGCGTTACTCATGATGTAAAGATCATATTACATGCAAATCAAAACACGCTGGAACGTTTGGTACGTAGTTATCTTCTTCTTCGCATGTATATCGTGTCATAAATACAATAGCCCTTTCGAATCAAGTCAAATGAGCTTGTCGTGTTATAATCATTCCCATCCCTATAGGTGCCCGTAACTCCCTTTCTACCCACGCGTTTCACTTCCGGCCACCGTTGGTTAAACGGTTGACCAATAAGCCACCAAGGGTAGCTTGCAAGGCATCCTTCTTGCTTCCACCTGAGTTCTTGCCCCCGTGCGACCCGTGGGTATTGTTGTTGAATGCCGCAATGGCTGCGGCACCAGCTGCGGCGGTTGCCATCCTTGTGCCCTTCTTTGACCATGATGTCTTCTCCTTCCTCATCTTCCAAGCCTCCGCCGCGCCAGCGACGACGGCAGCGCTTGCGGCCGCCTGCAGTATGGCCGCTTTGTCCGAGTCCCGATTCTGCGCGCTTTTCGACGACCCGGACGTCTTGCCCTCTTTCCGTCGGCTGCTTTGGCCGTGTCCCCGCCGACGGTGCCGGTCATCCTCGCTGGCGGAGTAATCTGAGTAATCGTCATGCCGTCGTGCCGGAGGACGGTTGTATTTGTGATCCTCGGACCGGGCGCGGCCGGGACGGACGGGGCTGGGAGTGTATCGCCTGCTTCGGTAGTGCCCTGCCCCACCTGCATCGTTGGTACTGCGGGAGATGCGGCGGGACCCTCGCGGTCGATCGGGAGAGCGGTCGTCGTAGTGTGGCTCGGCGTCGTCGTAGGCGCCCGACGCCTTGTGGCGGCGGTCGTTACGTGACGGCATGACGGAGGCTCCGAATAGAAGGATCTACCACGTGGGAGGTGCCTAGATGGCGTTTGAGATGTCCCGGAAGCGGGACCACGATGACGCAGGGGCTTGATCGGCTACCGAGAAGCTGTCTGCTTTGTTCTCTAATCTAGCTGCAGGCCGTGACGCCTTGATCTTTTAATGCGGGTGATTAAGTCTGCTCAGGGTCTGATGATCACGTCCGATCGGGCTTAGCAGTTGGAGGCAGCTCGGGCAGGGAAATGGACGACTGTGGAACGTTGAAATTGTTGGTTTGATAGTCGGCAATCATCGACAAAAAGTTTCACAGCGTGGAAAAGGAAACACAATAGAACATAGCACTGCCAGCGGGCGGGAACCTACTTCATTATGAAAGGGGGGGAGAGCATTCTCGCTTTTTTTCCCTGTGCGTAAAACACTGGCAGACACGAATAACTTTACTCGGCATTTCTTGTCTCTGGCAACCAGAACCCGACTCGGCAGCCCAAATCTTGCTTTCGGGGGGCTGTCCAGAGGGTTCCGGTTCGCTCTTAGTGGTGTCGGATGATGTAAGGCTTTTGAGACCGGGGGAATCACTGCCGTTTCGAGCCGCGGCTGGGGCGATGGGGGACGTCAATGTGATGCGCCAGCGCCCCGTTTGCTTTACTCCACTGGGCGAAACACGACATGATGTCAGATCGATCGTGCGCAGAGAAGTCTGTCTCGGTGAGGCCCGATTCTCACTAGTGAAGTTCGGTTGACTTCTCGGTGAGAGGCTCGCAGGGTCGACAGCGCAAAACTCTCCTACTGACTTTACCTATCGACGGCGGGAGGGGAGGGCAATTAACTTGCTAAGCCTCCAGGCCCCCAACGAAACAGGAGGCCTTTGCGTGGCTGCGGGACGAGACATCAGCATCAAGTGCACGTTCAGTTCGAGGAGAGTGGGTTGGGCAGTGAGCAGAGGAATACTCAGCATTCGAAGTAAGGCTGTTCATACCGGAAATAACCACAGAGTGCTGCCCTGGGCAATGATCGGGAGGGACTATGTTCACGGACGCTACCGCCGGGAAGTCAGGGGGCTGGGAAATTTCCCTAATGCCAGGGGCCCGGCTTTAACGCGATCGATCAGGGACGATCGCTCGGGATTGCGATCTAAGCTAAAAACAATATCCAGGCCTTTTAATGGAGAGGGTGAGGACCTCCCCTGCATTGCTTTTGTTCCCGCAACGCTGGCCGAGCTCCATGTAGACTGGTCCAGTCGACTATCTCCTCTTTGGGCAGTGGAACGTGGCGCTTCTTAGCGGCATCGACAGTTCGCGTGGGAACGGGTCTTTGTTTAATTGAAAGCTGCACCCGTTCCTGCAGTAGCGAATCCGTTGCGCGCTGATGCGCGTCTGCTTCGCGTAAATGACAGCGTCATAGATGAATGGTCAAGGGGAGAATGATATCACGACTGTTGACTATGGTGTTTTGAGACCCGCGTACGGAAAACCAGAGCTTGGAGGCACTTGGTAGACCGTCTATATGAAGCCTGTTAAATCCCAGATAACATGTATACCATCGCTTCAGTGCTATCACCAGACTACCTACTTCCATCAACTCTGTGACACCAACTTTGTCTCCCCAAAACCATAACAAACAAAATCATCATGTCTTCCGACAGCGCTCCTACTGGCGAAGTTAAGGACAACGAATATGTTTCCCGCCAGGGTGATCGTCAGCCCATTAGCGTTATCGACGATGACACCAAGGTCGAGGACCCGATTGATGCTGAGACTGCCGATTCTGACGCTCAACTTGGTTGGTTCATCTTCAACCACTAGTTGACTGTGTGCTGACTTGGTATAGAACGTGATGACAAGGACGCTATCGACGAGAGCAACATCTTGAAGGAGCGCACTCGCGGTGCTCAACCTGCTGGCGAGTACCGTGAGCCTGGCGACACCGAAGGTCTGGAGGATAGCCGCCTTGAGTAGATTTGAAGGAGGGTCAACATTTAATTACAGCTGCACCAAATTTAATCCATCATACCCTTCAATGAATTTCAATCGTCATCATCATAGCTGATCTTCCAATTGTGTCGTGAGAAGTACACCATTAATGAGGTGGCAACAAACGGATTAAATGCCCATCTGTCTGTGTCACAACTACAGGACGTAAAGTACTCACGCTATTGGCTACAACGATTAGTGTATCAAGAACCTGGATTGGCTTGTTTGGAACATCATTCTGACAATGACCCTATCTATAGGCAACATCATCTCGATTGACTGACTTCATACCACAAGTTCTAAGTAGTTGCAAGAAATATGAACGAGCAACCCAGCAAATAACCGCGTCCTGGCATTCTCTTTCGAAGTCTATAAAGTATTACGAAATGCCCAACTTAAATGTTAGAAGTTAGAAGACTGCAGTCTTTGGATACTGTTAAAATATCCGCATCGGATATAGAACAACCCGAATGCCAGCATCGGTTTGCCAGCCTATTTATATCCGGCTGCTTAGCAGCCCCCATGTTCTTCCTCCTTTTCCCTCCAAGAACAGCAGCAATAGATAGACCACCCAATACTATCTCTGTTCAACCCATTCGAATGGCCCTGTGATACCAACAGATACGCTACTGCGCAAGGCTAGGATCTAAAATTGTACCTGGTATCCATAAATGAAGTGCAAGTGGGCTTCGCCACGTGAAAGGCAGTGAACATATGATATCCTGCTACATACTGGATAGCTGACTGCCGAAAGGAGTGGTACTTAATCAATAGGTCCAGAATGGCCATGCTTGGTGCTGACTTTGCGGTATCGAATAACCTCGTGGCCCTCCTGGTCATAAGTCCTTTCGGCCACAATCCTGTAACCACCAATGGCAGGGAACAACTTGGTCCAGAAGGCCCAGTAAACAACCCCCAGTAGAAGTACACCAATCACCACGACGGGGAATACGTAATACGGGTAGCCATCGGCGGTCCAGGAGGTCGTGGGAGGGATGAACGGAACGACGCATAAGAATATGTTGTAGAGGACATAGATGATGGTGATGGGAAAGTAAGTGTGCCAAGGCGAAGACCAGTTCTCCCTCTTGTTCCACTGGAGGTAGAGAAGACCGCTGTCATCGATGTTAGCCATAGCGTCAGACTGAGAGGTCCGATGAGGTGGACATACATGCCGACAAATGCGTTAATCCAGGCGCCCCCAGCACCTGCAAAACGTTCGTTAGTATTATATGCAAACAGATTCGGAGGAAATAGGAGAATACGGACTATAAATATCAGTAATCAAATTATAGGCTGGCCCAGCTGGCGGAGCAACAAGGACGATAACGGTAACAATCCAATGAAGGAAAAGCTGAGCAATTGTTTAGCATACATAAGCGGCCCAGGATGGCGTAAGCGCACAAGGAACGCATACCGCGGCGGCAGGGGCATTGAATGGCTTATTCGACGCCCAGAATCGACTCAAGGGCAGCAGGCCTTCTTTACCCATCTCCTGGTTGAGACGAGCATGAGCGAAGCTGACGGCGAGCACGTTGCCCAAGTTGCTGATTGCGACGAAGGCTGGTAGGGCTCGGGCAGCAGCACCGTCGCCAAAGACATTTCGAAAGAAAACACCAGCGACAATGACCTCGGAGGTTGCGAGCTCGGTCTTGGGAATAGCAGCGAAGTAGGCGACTGTTGTTTCGTTAGGATATCGGAGAACTTGGTCCCTTACTATGGCTCGTGATTATTCTTACCGTTGGCGAGAACGTAGAGAATGGTCACGCCACCAATTGCTAATGGCGCAGCGATGGCCAGAGTCTTGCGTGGGTGCTTGAGCTCCCCGACGACGTAATTAGCGTTCTCCCACCCCTTGTAGCTGTAAACAATGCGGAGCAGGGCAGTTGCGTAGCCATAGACGCCGCCGTTGCCGTAACCCTCCCCATCCTCGATGCGGAACGCGTTGTCAAAGTTGTGAGGGTCCGGCACGCGACGACGACCGGCGAGAGCGGCGAACCCGGAGAAGACGATGAAAAGCAAGACGACGACCTTGAAGACGCCCAGAACATTGAACAGGCGAATGCCCCATTTGGGCGTGATGGCGTGGACGGCGACCGCGAACGTGGCGCCGGCGATACCGATGCCGCGAGCGGCCCATCCATCCGGCGAGCTCGAGCCGGACGCAAAGAGGACGTATCGGCCAAAGGCGAGGGAGTTACCGGACGAGAAGCCAAGGAGAACCATTTGCGCAGCCAGGACACAGGACGCAAGATACTTGGGGTGTTTGTAGGCGCGCTCGAGGTAGTTCTTCTCGCCGCCGGAGCGGGGGATCGCGAGGCCGAATTCGAGGAAGACGCTCATGCCGCAGAAGGTGAGGATGCCGCCAATGACCCAGAGCATGAGCGCGACGCCCACGGAGCCGGTGGACTGGAAGATACCAGAGGGCGTAGAGAAGACTGGGATGTCAGTATGTGTCCGTGTCGCCGGAGCTTCACCGCTAGGCCGTCGCGGAGACTCACTTCCGGTACCGATCATCTTATTGAGGATCAGGAAGACGGCGCCTGTGACGCCGATCTTGCGCGACTCGTCGAACGCATATGTCTCCTGTTGCTTGACGACTCCAACCTCCTCCGCTGAAACATCGTCCCGCGCGATGTACCGCTCTTCCCCGCCATGATGATCGTGTTTGGGGGGCGAACTCATCCTCGGCGTGTTCGTGCGTTGAGGAGCACTGCCAGCCGGAACTTCCTTCAACAGCGGGATAGCAGACGGGAGAATTCAAAGCTAATACAGGACGATCGGTGGACGTGCAGTCCATCAGGAGGGGCTGCAAGGAGCTATATATGTGCGCCCTGCAGATGTGCTCTTTGCTGCGTTGCAACCTGAAATGGGAGGGGGGGGGGGGGGGGATTCAATGGTGAACCCGGTGATTATCCCTCGCAAGCGGTGCATGAAAAGGGCCGGCACGTCATCGCGATGCAACGTCACGCAAGGCTCAAACTGTAGACTGACTGGCCGGTTGCCAACAAGAGGATGAAAACTCATGCACCAGAGACATTGTGGTAGGGAGAATCAGATATAAAAAACGATAGACGCCGGCGAAGCTTACGGCCTTCAGCGAACCAGGCGCGGGGGGAACCACACAATGGCCTCAGGGATCTAGTATGCGCCGCCACCCGGCCCCCCCCACCAGGCCAACCCTGAAAGACTCTTTGGCGCGGTTCTAGAAGAAAAACGTTCACTTCGACGGGCGGCTGACAGTAGGCGACGACGGATAGGCCGCTGGGCGTAAGAGCAGCTGCCCAGCTGCCTCTTGGATCTCGATTCTCATAAATGAAGGCGCCAACAGTGTGCTCAGTTCGCTTTTGGAAAGCCGGGCTGGGCAAGACAGACGCCGCCGCCAAGAGGGCGTAATCATCTAGACTGTCTCGGCGCAGCGAGGGCGCCCGGGGACAGAGTTCACTGCCTTCCAGTCACGAAAGGTTGCTGAAAGGCTCTGAAGGTCGCCCATATTCAAACCATCTTGGCGTTCCTCCCAGTGTTGGAGTTCGGAGTGTACAGGTGGAGTGTTGATCTGGGGAACATGGGGGGACCCCAGGAACGCTGTGGAGGGGTGCGAGAGGGAGGCTGGGAGAGGGTCTGCAGCGCCAAGAAGGCCGGTTAAAGACAAACGGAAACCACAGGGACATTCGTTGATGGCGTGCTCGCCGGGTTAGGATGGCGACATGGCTGAGAGTGCACTGAGATGTGCCCGGCAAATGGCACGCCGAGGAAGTGTTGCATCGTTGCCCTTCTCTACGTTAGCTTGACTAGGGCTGCCGTCGTTCGTGGGGCTGTTGCAAGTCTTCGTATCCACGTGCTCTGAAAACATCGATTGTCAACTTTCTTGGCTACTAATATTTCTTCAGCTCAAAATGCGCCGTTACTTGAGGTGCATATCCACGAAAGTCCAGATTAGGACGAAATCAGGCACCGCAAGTTAAATGATCAATTCCGTTTGAAAAAAGTAAATGGGAACATAAAAGCCTAGAACTCCCGGAATGCTCTAGGTAAAAACCCGATAATAATCGCTCATGTCGCTATCATCATTGAGTTGCGCCTCATCATGATCCTGTCTTCTCCAATCGACGTCCTTGCAGCACTGCGACGGAATGTGTTCAGATGGGCCATTCCACAAGAGGGCCCCTCAACCCTCTGTCTGTCTGTACCGTGTTCATCATCCGCGTCCGCGATGATACTTCCCACCAAAGTATCGAGTGTGGATGGTGGTCCAGGAACGTTGAGTGTCGAGAGCCCGTTATGGAGATGGGTATCTGAAGTCCGATTATCTTCGCCCAGTATGAGAGTCAAAGGTCCTTCGCTCGGATAACGATCTGTAATGTCATCAAAGATGTCCATAATGTGGGTGAAATAGGTGACCCTCAAATCGTTTCGGCTCCCTCCATAACGGTTTCGACCCCATATCTGTCCAAGGACGCAATCGGTTTCTGCGTGAACCACGGCAGCACCCGAGTCTCCAGGCATCCCTGGGCCTTCACAGACCCAATCGAAAGCCGGAGGAACGTCAGGTTGTTCAAGATACCATTCCCTGGTTGGCTCCGTGGGCAGCTGGCGGACCTCGGCCGGCGTCTCACACACCACGGCATATCTGAACCCGCTACTCCGGCCAGTTGTCATGATGATTTGCAACTGAGGATTTTCCGTGAATTGTCCTCTCATTGGCCCCGAGAAATATTCGGCCTCGATTCCGGGCGGAGCAAATCGTAGCCGGTTGTGCATCAACTCGTCTCCAATCGCAGTGCAAAAGGCCCAATCCGTGACGACGTTCATCACCGTCTTCCCATCATGCGGGTTCGAAGTCGCAAACCGCTTCAAAGACTGCGATGGACGATACGTCTCGAACATGCGCCCTGAAAATCCATGAAGTTTTGCAATTCTCCTCGGACTCTCGTTTCCTCGACAGTCCATGGGCGCTGGATGGACCAAGTGGTGGTCAGGGACGCCGAAATCACCATCAAGAGTTTCCCAGTCTCGGATACCCTGAAATAGATGCCAGTTGATGAGCCATCCCTGGTTGTTGCCGAGCTTCACCGCAGGGCCAAGGGTTGCGGCGCCATCCATCCCTTCGACGCCGATAGAGTCGCCGCATACTTGCATCGAGTGCTTGAACGGGTTTTTAGCCCTTGCCCATCGGTCTTCTGGCTCGTCCTGGCTGGAGCGGGTGATGTCGGCGGTATGAGAGACGGTCCCGACAAGAAACCGTATTTCGACCATGAGCTGCGGTTCATGCTCGAAACATGGCAGGACATTGCGCTCGACCTCTTGATGAACATGATTGGAAAGGATTCTAGACGTCATGACCTCAACGAGTCTTGTGCTCGAGGTGTAGTTGAATTGGATCGTGATGCTGTAGTTTCCGTCATAGTTGTCGTTCAGAATCTTGCGCAAGTGCGGCAGCCCTTCAGATTCCCATATTTCGTTGAACGCCTTCGAGGTAGCAGCTCTTTTTCTTAGCCTCTCGCGCAAGATCTCGAGGTTCGATGCGCCCTCGGAAATTGTAGTAGGAATCTCTGGCGCTGCAGATTCAATGTGCGCTGTCGTCGCTGTGGTTTCTCGGGATGGCATAGGTGCTGGCTTCTCCCCTTCTGTGACGCCAAAGAATTTTACTGGCATCGGAATGTTCTTTCCTTGCTGCGTTATAAGCTTGGAGCCACTTGATGGCGCCAAATCTGTATGACGGCGGCGTAATAGAGCGTCTTTTATTTGCGATGCTGCGGAACTTAGTGAATTACTCGCACTGCTCAGGGTGCTCCAAGTCGCGGCTTTCACATAGGATCGTCTTCTGTTCGGGATCGGCTTGCTTGGCGAAGGGGATCCCGGATCTACGTGCAGCTCAGAATTTGGTCGAACCGACGCAGCTGAATCGCCTCGGTCCACGCGTCCCGGACTAGACGACGTTTGCCCCGGGTGCGGCTGTGAAAGATCCTCCCGAGGTATGCCAAATGGTACGAAAGGTAAACAGTCCCGGAATTGCCACTCTTTGCCCGTATATGTTGCTTGTGCATAAGCCTTGATTTTCTTGGGCTTGGGAGCTTTCTTCTCCCTTCCACGCTAAAGATCAGTTCCTATCGCTTACACACATTTTTACTCGACTCACTTCTTTTTAGCCCCTTTCTTGGCTTTCTTGGTCTTGGGCCTCCGCTCGCGTCGCTGGCAATGTTTGCCACGTCGTTTGGGTATAAAGGCATCTGCGACGGCCCCGATATCTCTCCATGACTTGGGCAAATGCATTTAGGCCTTATTGCAGGATGCACGTTGGCTGTGGGGCTTCTGGAGTAGAACCCGCGGTGAGAAAGATATGATGAACAAGCCCGATATCAAAAATTGCCGACTGCACGAAGTCGAATACTCATTAACCAACGGCTTGATTCTACGGGCGACATTATGAACTAAAGTATCCTGGTCTAGCTGAGCCTGATCCATCTGCGTGCGTCGCCGTATCATCGAAAACTACGTTGGAAAGCCCCGGCTGCCTCATGCTGGGGCTGTGCCTGGTGAGAAATGGAAGTGGAAAAAGGGTTCCAGTGTCAGCCTAACTTCTCCTGGGAGGAAATGGCGCCCCTAAATCCGCCAGCTGACGTGCACTATTGTGTGTTAGGCATGCCTGACTTGCATTTCGAGGCAGGCTACGAGTCTCTCAACCAATAGCACGGGGTCTGATTGGCCACAAGTTGGTGCCAGGTCTTTGGATTCAGAAGGGAGAGGTCGTCTGCAATAGGGTGCAAGGTTTTCTCGATAAGAGCCTCGTCTGGCAAAAAGGTACTTAATACCAAAGCTGATTATGTCGGTTCGAACATCTTTGCGTTTGAGTCTTTTACACGATTCAAGGCTCACTGTACATGATTGAACGAGTTCTGAAATGTGCTAAAGGCTGTGATTGCTTGAGCCTTCCTTACATACACGCAGACACTATCAGCGATGGCCATATTACCAGAGGCCCCTGCAATACCCGCTTCTCCTCCCAGTAAGGCATGTTGCTTAAGCAAATAAACCAAATTCTGCAGGTGGGCGCAACATACCTCATCCACATGCTGGAGTGGAAAGAGTAGAATTCATGGACTGGATAGGACTTAAGAGCTCCAAACCACTCCCATATGTTTGAAGAAACCATAACATAACGTCGAAAAGTGAACGTATGTTTCCGAGCTACTGAACTTGTATTCCTGCCAAGTATGGATTAATACTTCATCTTCTTGAACTTCAAAGCGCCGGAGTCTGAGTGTCAAGTATGAAGCCGAAATCAACGCTTAGTCAAATTCACACCGCTGGACACTTCGAAGCAGCCCGCATACTAGGTCTGATGAACTCAATGTCTTCTGCTTGAGCGATATCAGAGTGCTCTGAGCTTTGATATTTCTTTGACGCCGATTTTCACATTCACAACCCACATTGGTAGTTGATGGTAGAGCAGAAACGCATAGCCTATCACGGTTCGTGCGTGAATGGTTAAATGAGCTCGCACTGGAAGCTTCTATTGAATATTTGTTGCTTGTGATCGACAGACAATTAGTATTACATGTTACACGTGAGTTGCTTCCAAGCATTATGGACAGTATTAGACGCAAAGGAACAGGTTGTATGATACGGCTGAAGGTAGACCTACAACCAAGTTGCATCACAGTAATTCTTGAGAAAAACATGTTGCAAAACACAAGAACACCGAGTATAATAAATGCTACATCGTCGTAAACAGGGCGAAGCTAACAGAACTAGACCGTACCATGTACGTGATGTGATTTAAAGCGCAACTACCTGGAGTAGATTAGGTTGGAACACGCTCTAAGAACAATGCAGAGACGCCAAAGGCGCGTGTGTAGTTGGATAACTGCAATTCGAGTAGAGTTATTGTTGTGTATAGGACATTGAAAACTTAGGGACTAGGCTTCACCAAGATGGCATGCTACTGCAACGCCAAAGATAACCGGGAGAGGGTATACCGCATGACACGTTTCAGTACGTCGCGAACTCTCCTAGCGATGGCTAATTGTCGATTATGTAGTCGTGATTTGAGAAATCTAAAACAGGCATCCGCCGTGCATCTTTCCAACCCCCGTTCCAGTGCGTCCCGTTGGACATCCGGAGCAATGACCGCCCAACTTTAGTTTGGAATGTGTCAATAATGGTAACATCTGCAAATTGTCGCCCCCGTCACTACATGTAGCTGCGGCCGAGATCAGCACGATCAGGGTGCTCTACTGAGCGGGTATGTTGGGACAGTAACGACGCGTCTTCAGAGCTTCCAAAGCGTGCCGTCACATTCAACTCTGATAGAGGTCGTGGCCACAGTTTCATATCGTAATTAATTGTCCGATGCATTCTCGCGAGTCGCCGCCGTCTGCGTGGGCAATGTCGTGAGCAGTTGTACAGAGAATCTACTATGGCGCTGAATACTTCCAAGCTTGTAATTCTTCGGAGCAGATGTTCTGTTTAGACATGGGACCCGGAACTTTGGGAGATATGCCAAGTTGTCAACTGACGACGCAAGTTGGGCACAAAATGCCTAATCGTACGATCCGAAAGGCTAGACCCTTTCTCCAAGGGCTCGTCAATGCGGATGTTCTGCAGCCAAATTGTTTGCTAGATGCGGATCAACCTTGGCAGGGCGTCTGAGCGTCGATGTACGTGTACCAGTCAGTCATGGAAGAGGCCGAGAAGCCCCGCCCGCGTGCAAGTCCATGTTTGTTTACGGCGTGGCGGGCCGCAAACATTCCAAAAAGGCGGATCGTGGAAGACCGTTGTTGGTGCGGGCGCTTTGATCGCCAATAGCCTCATGACGTTGGAGTGTCTCAAAAATTCCCATCTGTGCAACTCCCCGCACCGAGGATTTGGTTTGCCTTTCTTGGCTATTGATGAGCCTCCCCCCCACGACAGTATACAAGTGTACTACTATCAATCTTTCCTCTGGAGGACGAACGGGCTTGTTCTCAAAGTTCTCGAGCCATTTCCGGACAAAGACTGACGAAGTGCGGGAGCCAACAAGACGAGATTCAAGGGACGGGGTCAGGTGGGACAAAGAACAGGCTGCGCGAGAGAGGCCGCGATGTGATCAGTGGCTGCGGCACAGCCATCCATCCATCCCTGACTGTAGCGCGGGCTGGATACGCTGCATCATACGCAGTCCACATGTGCGGTAACCTTTCTGAGTGTGGTCTTGGCATTCATCGGACTGGGCCAACGAGCCAATAGGTAGGCCACTGACTCCATCCAACAGACAGACGGATGTTACCTTATCTCGCGGTGTTCGTGGAGGGGGAGGGGAGGGGGGCAGGGAGGGATATGCACCACCACCACCAATACTACCAACAGCAGAACCAGCACCACCACCACCACCAAAAAAGAGAAAAAGGAACAAACGCTCAAGCTTAGTCATGACGGTGCGGTCCTATTGTTGGAACCATTGTTTGCTTTCTCTCTTCTTGGGGGTGCGTTCCCCACCTGAGGCCGTGTCAATTTCAACCTCGATCCGCCCATGTTTTCTCATCTCGTTCACGAAATTTCCCACCCAAAAGCTTGTCCAGATTTTCTCCCCCCTTTTCATGCCCGAGTAGCCACCCCCGAGTCCGAGGTTGTACACAATACACAAGACGCTGCTTAGCTTCTCCCCGGACCCCCGCCATTGTGTATGCGTGCTCTCGGGAAATCCATCCCAAGCCAACTTGCGCGCCCGTCTGCTCATCGGAGCTGGTGTAGTCTCTCATCCTCTGCCGCTCGTCCCCCCCATAGAAATCGGTGGATCTGCGTCCCATTCGACCAGGGAGGCGGATCGGGGTAGAGCCCCCCTCACTGTGGCTCGGACAGTAAGGACAACTCACCGAAGCTTATCCCTCCTCCCGCCGTGTGTGAGATATATCGATCGATCCCTCACCCCCCCCTCCCCCCCCCCCCCCCCACGCACACGTCTCTCTCCCCCACGTGCGTTTGTGTACCGGATGGGAGCGCCGTGACCCGGTTCGTCGCGGCCGCCGACGCTCGCTCGAATCATGGGCGGGAATCAGGACGAGCAGCACCGCCAACAGAACGGGGACGCACGGCGGCGCAGCGAGCCGACACTCAAGCGCCGTCGCATCACAAAGGCTTGTGACTTTTGCCATCGCAGAGGGAGGAAATGCAAGCCCGTGCCAGAAGGGAGCGGGGTCGCCGCGGGCACAGCAAGCCCCGGCGGCACCCCCAGCTGTCTCACCTGTATCGAACACGGCGCGACCTGCACCTGGAACCGCGTCGCAGCCAAGAGGGGCGTCAAGTCCAAGACATCGCCTTCGTCTTCTTCCACCAACAATAACAACAACAACAACAGCAGCAACAATAACAAACAGAGCCAGTCCTGCGATGACGGCGACGGTTGCGGGTGGTTCTACGACGAGAGCCGCCACGGAAGCCGGAGCCTCGTCTCGAGTCTCATCTCTATCTTTTTCGACACAGTGTATCCCGTGTGCGTCCCATCTCACCTCGCACGCCGGTCCCTCTTGGCGGCTGCTGAGTTCCCGTCCGTGAGATATCGGGATGAACTGACAATTTGCCCGCAGTTTCCCCTTCTTCGACGAGGCCTCCCTTCTCAGAGAATGGGAGAACACCAGCTTGTCCGCGACCCGGGCCTCATTCGCCCGCCTCATGGCCATCTGCGCCCTGAGCTCGTGTCACGTCCGCGACGGTGCCGTCTTCAACCCGGCCGCGCCGGCGCCGCTGCGCCCGGAGCACCACCAGGCCTACATGGAGGACGCCCAAAAGGCCATCCCGGAAACCAACCGTGAAATCGGGAGCTTCGAGGTCTTTGACTATCTCCAGGTTCTCGGCACCTTGTCCCTGGCCGCGACCCAGCTCAAGGACGACCCTCTCTTCCATGAATGCATGGGTCGCTACCACACCCTCGTCGCCCAGCACACCTTTCACTTCGAGGCCCGCTGGCCCTCGCATCTCACCTACCCGGAGAAGCACGTGCGGCGCCAGTTCTTCTGGTCCATGTACCGCCTGGAAGTCCATGCGGCCCTCATCGACGGCCACGTCATACGCTGTCCGGAACTGCAGTGCGCCGTCGCGTACCCGCAGCAAGTCGACGGCTTGGCAGGCATCATCGACGCCTCGGGGCAGACGGAGAAGACGCGGTTCCGCCACGGCAGCTGGCTGACCGGCTGGAACTACATCACCGACCTGTACCGCGTGCTGGAGCACGTCATCGTGCGGATGCGCAAAGACCGGCTCAAGGCGCTGGACAGGGGCCCGATCGAACACGAGCCGCTGATGCCCCCAATCGACAAGATGCTGGACAAGGTCCTGGAGAAGAAGGGCAACCTGCCGCCGTACGCGACACTCGCCTTCCCCGCGTCCCACGACGTCGAAGCAAATTTGTGTGGCTTCCAGGTCGCCAACATTGCTTGCACCTTTCAGGTGAGCGCTCCGCTTCCAACCACAAGGGCAAAGGGGCTGGGCGAGGTGGGGGTGATCTTTGGCTGACTATTCACAGCTGCTCCGCATGGCTGCGTTTGCTTGCCACAACAAGTTTGAAGAGGCCTGCGAGGCCGCTCTTCAATTAATACATGAAATCACTGCCGTGCCTGTGGAATACTTGCGCGCAATAGGTTACCCCATGGTACGGGCGTCTTCGTATCCGCACTGATCACCGGGCTGACCGAGTTCCAGCTGCAAGAATTGGCCGGCGTTGCTCACCTGCTGAGCAGCTTCATCACACGGCAGTTGTTTGACTGGCAGTATTACAAGCTCCGTGAAGTCATGTAAGTCGATGATGTCTTCGTGCCAGGCCATGGTCCCTCGGAAGATCCGAGGCTGAAAGATTCTAGGACCTCCATGGCGACCTTCCTCCAGGGCCTCTCTACTTCGCTCCCCTCGGCCAGCCAAGCCGGGGCAAGGATCTTTCAGTATATCCATAAACTAGAGGAGATACTCGTACGCCAGAGTCAGCCGACCATGGGGGCGGCCCCGATGGTGGCGCAGCCCCAGTCGGACGTTGCCGGCGAACCACGAACCACGAGTATGATGCCGCAGCAGCAGCAGACGCAGCCACATCTCCCCCCTCAACAGGGCGTGCTCGAGCAGTACGCGTTACCCAACACTGCATTTTACAACTTTCAAACAGACTTTATTGGAAACATGTGGACAAACGCTTTCAATGACTCTGCGGATATCGACTGGGCCAGCGCCATCGAAAGCTGGGGGACCACCTAGCCGGGGTCCGTCCATGCTTGTCGGTGTATATCCATTTTCACGCCAACTATATACAGGGGTATATGTTCTTCTCGTAGTTATTGTAATCAAGCCATGTAGCCTGACAGGCATCCTCTCAGAGGACCTGCGCAGCGCCACTCGTTAGTTCTGTATTGTGAATCGTGCATACGCGCTTGCTATCGTCTATGCCCGGAGGTGCCGTTTCTATGATGGTCGTCTCTTGTGCCAGCCGTGATAGTATGTCAATCCCAGCCCGGACCCCGTCAACTGTTCTCGTCCCTGGTGGTAGGGCTGCCAGGATGTCCGCTTCCAGTGCCGTCATGCCGGCGCATCCGAGTATGATGCTTTGTGCCCCCTTGTCAACCAACGGCTTCGAGGACAAGATTATCCGGTCGATGACTACCTCCCGATCCAGGCTTTCCAGCTCGAGCGGACCGAGCCCGGTCGCCGCGACGCCCGCAGTGTTCTCACGGAACCCGAGTTCGCTCACTGAGTCGGCCAGCGACTTTTCCCAAGCACGGGCCGTGGTCACGATGCCGAACTTCCCGCCGTGTTGCGTCGCTTCTTGGAGGGCGGCTTGGAATATGCCCGTGACGGGGATGGTGACCAGTTCTCTGAGGGCGTACACGAGAGGATGGTCCGAGAAACAGCAGATGAGAATGCCGTCGAGGGTGTGGGAGCTGATGTAGTCGACGGCCCTCGGTAGAACGGCCCTCGTCGACGCTAGTGCCTGCGATTGGTTCTCGATACACGGCGGACAGTCAAAGAGGTCACGACCGTCAATGAAATATATATCGAGCCCAGGCCTTGACTCGTATATGCGGCCGAGGTCCTCGGTCATGCCAGTGGTGGATATTGGGACTATACAGAGCAGTCTCACTGTACGGTCCAAGGAACCCATTGTGAAAACGAAATACGAGAAAGGCTCCACGACATCATAGTGGCCGAGATTGAGATGGGAACTCATCAAGAGGGATTGCGGTTACGTTTATGCTCTGTGAAATGGACAAAAAACAGCGCTTCACCTGAAGCACTCCATCTTCAGCAGCTATTCAACCGCTGGCGCGCTTGCGGGCGAGATCAACTAACGGCTGATTTAACAGCTCAGCCGCCAGGTTTCCCCTCGCCGCGTGTTCCGGACCCATCAACTCACGCAAACAGCGCCACCGAACATGCCTTCCGCGTTGGCCCTTGCGATGCGAAGATCATACGATTGTGAGGAGGAGGGGGGACCCTCTTTCAGGAGATCTAGTTCATGGGTTCCTCTGACGTACCGCGGAAGCGGAAACGGCTCCGTTCACGCAGTATTCGTACGAACATGAGTGTGGGTAGACGGCATCCAAGGAAGTGGATATCTTATCGGAGATCTGTTTAAAGACGCATGCGGAATGTCACCTACGCCCATCCACCCATCTGAGGGGTGATCTTGTCCCTATCGGATACTATGTTCCCCCTTCTCCCTGTGGCCGTTCGCGATCCAGGGATATGGAGAAACAATAACGCGCTCGCTTTACAATGATTATTATACCATTACATACACACACACAGACACACACACACTGAATCGTTGCCTGCGGCCGACCCCCTTATGCCATCATCTTCTCTCGGTTCATGTATTGGATTTTCGTCTCGTTTTCTTCTGCCGATGCCTTTGACGGCATCTGTTCGCGACCGTCGAGCACCGTCCCATCCAGAGGGCCGAACGTGCCAAAGTAATCCGCGTCGTCTACCGCGCGAGGGTTTTCGATCGGGAACGCGCGATTCAGGAGGCAGTACGACGCGACGGCCAAGGTGCACCCCAAAGGCCAGGCCAGGTAGTAAAGGTGAGACCACCCCCTCTCCTCGGCCGTAGGATCTTGCACCCTCTGGACGAAACCAGGGAGCAGCGAGAACGTGCCCAGCATCCACGCCACGCCCGCCCTCCAGTTGACGCCGCCGCGGTACCAGTATATGCTTTTGCTGGTCGCCTCGTAGAGGTGCGTCAGCTTCAGCTTCCGCCCGCGCACGATGTAGTAGTCGGCGAACATGACGCCCGTCATGGACCCGAGGAAGACGCCGTACCCGCCCATCACGGTCAGGAACTTGCTCGCGCCGTTGAGCAGCTGCCACGGCTGCATAATGAAGGCGACGGCCGCCGTCAGGTACCCGCCCCTGCGCAGGTTGAAGAACCGCGGCAGCAGCGCCGACAGGTCGATGCCGTTGGACAGGGCGTTCTCGGCGACGGCGATGCCGAACTGGGCAAAGATGAAGGCCAGGCTCGCGAAGAAGACGGCCGCCCGCACGCCGGCCGAGTTGCCGTAGTGGGCCTGCATGGCGTCGAGGAAGCGGTAGGGCTCCCAGACCAGGGTGCCCTCCGTCGCCGGGAACAGCTGCGCGGCGCACGAGGTGCAGACGATGCCGATGAAGGCGACGAGGATGGTGTTGAGGGGCACGAAGACAAGCTGCGATGCGAGCTGGTCGCGCGGTCGGCGGGCGAAGCGCGTGAAGTCGGACTGGCTGAAGATGTGCGTGCTGATGCCTCCAATGTTGGTGCAGATGCCCAGCGCGAGCATCCACGCCAGGTGCGAGCCGCGAGCCTGTTGGACGCCGGCCGTGGACGTGACGTCCGTGAGCATCGGGCCTGCGCCGCGGGCCGCCGCGAGACACCAGATGAAGAGGATGAGAACGGTGGGGATGACGGTGCAGGCGGCGACGAGGAAGGGAACGTGGTAACGCTCCGGGCGGATGTAGATCAGAGGTAAGCAAAGGAGGGAGAAGATGATGAAGCCGATGAAGTCGGCCACGGTCATGGTGCCGTTGGCCAGGGGCGCGTCCAGTTTGTTGAAAGACGGGGCCATGGACGAGATGAAGGTCCGCACGCACTGCCCGCCCCAGTACACCTGCGTCGAGTACCAGATGAACGACAGCACGATGCGCTGCACGAGCGGGAACAGGGCGCCGTACATGCCCCAGCTGGACTTCTGCAGGATGGAGAATCCAATGTGCCACTTGGCGCCGGGCCCGCCGGCCAGCACGCAGATGAGGCCGACGAGGCAGTGGCCGACGATGACGGTCAGCATGGCCTGCCAGACGTTGAGGCCGAGCGCGATGAGGGAGGAGCCCGTCGTCCAGCCGCCGATGTTGAAGGAGCCCGTGACGACCCAGAGGCCGACAAACTGCCAAGGCCCGTAGGTGCGGCGATCGGGCGGGAGCGGCCGCGTGTCGCGGTTCATGTACGCCGTTGTGACGACATCGGTCTCGCGGGAGACCTGCATGCGGCGGAGGAGGCCCGCCGCCATCATCTTGGGCGGGTTCGCTTGGCTGGCTGGCAAGTCTCTCTCACGAGTGGTCGGACGGTTCAGTTCTGGTGCGTACCACACAGTATGTGCGAGGGTGCGCGCGTGTGTGCGTGTCTGTGTATGTGTGGGTGATCTGCCGACGATGGTCTTCCCGCTAGTCGACGAGGATTTACATCATACTCTGCCAATGATCAGACGATCTCTGAGCGTGGTGGTTATGGAGACTGCTCAAGTTTGGCGCCGACCCAAGCTTCGCTCCGGATGCGTTTTTCTGCTTACCGTCACACAGAACGGATGTGGCGATCGAGTGGAGGTTGGTATCAGATGAAATATTCAAAAGGCCGGGTTACAGTGACGAGACTAAGCGGGGAATGATTGACAAAGGGGGGGGTACGCGGCACCAAACCGTAAGCGGACCGCTTGGTGAGGAGGTGGCTTTCTCCTTTCCGTTAAGTTTGAGTCACTAGGAAGCTTAGATGGTGGCACGGATCGTGGAGAGTTCAGGGAATTCATAAGTTTCGTCGAACAAGTCGCGGGATTGGAAACACTAATAAATGCGGTGTGCCGGCGTGGTCTAGATATCATGTTTCTCTCCTCGACGGCGGGCATGCGCCTTTCGACTGGTCCAGGCGCCGTTGGACTTGATGCTTGATCAACGGGCATCCTCATCCTTCGTTACCGAAAAGTAATCAAACCAGGAGGCCGGTAGCGTGAAGTCGGTCAGAAGTTGCAATGTTGGGTATGACGACGAGGAGTTGCTGGCGGCATGGTTACTGGATACCAATCTCTGCTAGACAGGGAAGAATAGCCCGACCTTACTGTCTATGGCGTTCCCTACATGATGGTGGGTGTCCTTGGCTGACCAAGGTGTCCACGATGGGCAAGGTGCAGGATCAGTTCACCGATTGTTGAGGGGGTTGGAATCCTAGGCACTCTGGTGGTCTGAAACGATTATGACATCATTCAGCAAGTGCGAAGCGTCGTAGTACCTAGGGAACAATGAAGACAAGGATGAGCAAAAAGGTTGTCCGGCTTGCGTTTTGAAGAGCCGGCTCATCGTGTTTCTTTGTGGGCGTCTGATGGTATGCCATGTGCTGTCAACGATAAAAAGGCCCGCCCACTTCATACGTGATAGCCCTGATACCTTGCCTTGGGCAAGCCTGCCATGTGCGCCGCATTCATCATTCTGTAGCCAGGGAAATGGCCGAAATTGCGCTATTTGTCCCTGGTTACACTGGTGCCGGTAGGCTGAGTCCCATGCAGAAAGCACACAAAGTTTTGCGGCGGTGACGATGATCTTGGCCGGAACAGGGATAGGACATAGAAACCTTCAGGGGTCAAGACCAGGCTCTCGGTACATGTAAGGAGAGGGGGCAGAGGAGGAGCCGAGCCCAGACTCAGGTCGACAAGGGGTTCTCAGTTCGGATTCTGACTCCTCTCCCCCTCAACTAGCTCCTTGGAATTGTTTGCTCTCTCTGCCTGACGTCTCTTGATAGGGGCTCTTGGCAAGCGAGAGAGCACCCTGTGGAGGGCAGCAGGGGTCGGAACATAGGAAAAGAAGACTCTGCTGGGCCGCAGTCTGCAATCCCTATCGGGATCTGGTCGAATGTGGCGTGCTGCATATTTGCTCCCTCCATTACAGTCAGACGCACTTTTGCATTCTTCAGTTCAACAGTAACAAATCAACGCGTTTTGGTCGGCCTCGATATCAGCATGTATCAACGCTCGTCGTGTTTTTTTTCGATACGACCCAGCTGTTAAAAGGTTTATTTTTATCTCCGCCCTTGTTCCATGTCTGTTTGTTTGTCTTCAACCCGCAGCGGAACCTCGACGAGCACACACAAAACAAGCATGGCGGCACGGGTGCCGGCAGCGCCCGGTCGCGTCCACTTGATCCCTATCGGATGCAAAACGCACGACTTTGCACCCGGCCATTCCCGTGCGGCGGCGTGCTGCTGTCCATCATTCTCCAGTGATACTAGCCCGCGTTCTGTGCGACTCGGGCGGCCCCTCCCCCCTCATTCTCCATTACTCACGTCGTGGCGGGTCAGGAGACCAGAGGCAAATCGGCGGGTTCTCTGAAATTTTCAGCCTGCGCGATTCTGCAGCTTTAACCGCCTCCCCGAGACTTTTGACTCGGATCACCCCATGAGGTTATCTAGACGTATGTCTCGGCCCGTCGGCCTCCTGTTTGGAAGGAAACTCGGCATACTTATCAACCGCAACGCTTCGACGATTTCATTCAGCGTCGTTGTTGATTTGGTGTCGAATGTAATGTGCTTTGGTCGCGCAACTTATGACGAACTTGGTGCATCTCTATACTGCGAACGTCCACTTGCAACATTTGCCTCTTCCATCTCGATCCATTGTAGGAAGTGGCCCCTCGCTACCCAGTAAACCAAGCGCTTTTCGTCTCACCCACCCTACATGTTCATCTAATCTGATATCAGCCGCTATTCCTTCATCTTGTCAGGTGTGCGCCAACCCAGCAATTGACCAAGCAAACATGTCTGCGGCGGCCTTGCCAGTCATTGATCTGCAGTCGTTCGAAAGGGTGGAGGACCTGGGGGCCGAGCTCATGCGCGTTGGCAAGGATCCCGGCTTCTTCTACGTCGTTGGACACGAATTGGCCGACCACGTTGCTGCGGGCGTGTTTGCCCTCGCCCAGGCCTTCTTCGACGCACCCCTGGAGAACAAGTTGCCATTCGCAAACGGGAGTGGCGATCTGGTCAGTCTGCACTAATTCCAACACCTTCCCTGCTTGTCTTGCTCTACATATGCCGTGAGATGTGACGAATTTTGGGCTGTCGATCGGCTAGCTGACCGCGGTAACATTGATGCCTAGGGTTACACCGGCCTGAGAGAAGAAACGTAAGTTGCGCCTGCATCTGGCAACCCCCTACCATGAACTACAACGCGCTGAGACGTTACATCGGGAACTAGGCTGTCAGGCGCCGGGCCTGGAGACGTCAAAGAATCGTTCTATCTTTCAGACCCTGGAACGGCCTCGCAGCCTCTCCCAGCAGGGTTGGAAAGAGGCCGTGAGACGATGGCGGCCTTCTTCTCTGCCTGTGACAGGTTGGCAAAGACACTATTAGAAGGACTCGCCGTTGGCCTGGGAGTAAGTTAAACCCACGAAGACGAGAAAAGAATGAGAATCCACCGATCTGGAGCTGAACTCTTTTGCCAAGATGCCAAGAGACTTTCTGTCTAGAGCCCACACAGGCGAGAGTTGCCGCATGCGTCTCATCAACTACCCCCCGGTATCCCAGCTCTCTCCCCCACACAGCCAGACCTCTGGGGACACGGAAGACATCCGCGCAGGTGCGCACTCGGACTACGGCTCCCTAACGCTCCTTTTCCGCCAGCCATCTGATCAAGGTGGGTTGCAAGTCTTACGGGACGGTGCATGGGTCGATGTAGCATGCCTGCCGGATGCTATTGTCGTGAACATTGGGGATGCCCTGGAGTTTTGGACCGCGGGGAGATTGCGTTCTACGGTGCATCGAGTGGCATTTCCGAGGACTGCAAGGGAGAACGTCGGGAGGTTGAGCATACCCGTATTCATCCAGCCTGACCGGCATGTCGTATTGGCGCCGATCAAGAGCAGGGACGAGCCACTGGAGACAGGGCAGGAACTCGACGCGGACTTCATCGAGGTTTTACGGCGAAAGGGGTACGAAAACGCCGAGCCCGTTACAAGTTCAGAACACCTGAACAGAAGAATACGAGCCACGTACACAAGGTATTAAACGATATCGGGTTTAATTGCAGAAAGGTTGACAAAGACGGCATAGAGGAATCTTAGTTACTGTAATAATGGGCATTTAGAAAGGCACGATTACCAAGATAAGCATTTCTGTGGGTTTACTGGCTTCCCCACGTGGGTAAAATATCTCGCGGTGCAGCTAAATAAATCATCTGCGTCTCGTCTAACGACCTATGTCACTGAGAAAGATACAGCACACTAAGAGTCCTTTCTAACCCGGCCTATCTTATCTATAGATGATAAGGAGGCTCGGCGCCCTCCACTGTGGCGTACATGGCTGTGATAGCTTCCGCGAGATCATTCGGGAGAGGGCCAGCCTCGAGCGCATCAAGAGTTTGGTGGAGTTGCTCTATCTTGGAAACGCCAAAGATGATGCCATCGCCATACTTCCCGTCCAGCTGGCTGTGGAAGGCCGTCCACCGCATTGCGGCCGCGTGTCCGCTGATACCATGTTCTTCTGCGAGTTCGAGAATAGAGAGAACTGCAATCTGGACCGGAGGCTGCCTGTAAAAGTAACTGTAAACCTTCCCTATAAAGTTCTTTGTTTTTGTCAGATAAATTTCGAACATTTCAAGCTAGTATGGGAACTTACATCGGCTTTCCATCGCCCCGATGATTCGGCATGGCCTGAAAGAAGACCACCAGCTGCCGGGCTAACATCAGGTTAGCTTGGCTTCAGTCATAGGCTATCGTCGATTCCAACTTACCTGTATGCATAAAATGCCATGTTGTGTTTGCGTAAGAGGGGAAACAGCTCCTTCTCACCTCCTCTCACAATAGCGTTGTAGTGTCCTTCATACACACTGGGCTTTGCGTAACCGCATTGCTCGCAGATATCAATAAACCTTTGTACTTCCTCGGCAGAATAGTTTGATAGGCCGTACCTTCTGAACTTTGCCTGATGTAGAGCGTCACTCATCGCCTTTGCTGTTTCCTCAAAGGCAGTGGCGCGGTCTGGGAAGTGCAAAAACATGGTCTCGACAGAACTCGTTTGGAGGTCGGCAAGTGACTGGTTGATGCTGAGCTCGAGCTTTGCAGCCTGATGATCTCCAGGATCCGCACTGTGGACTTTTGTGTGAATCGAGAATTGAGTTGCAGCCTTGGCCCGGCCAAGGCGTGATTCAGAAGCACCGGGGACGTTGGGGGAGTAGTCACGGGCTGTGTCAAGGTGGCTGTATCCGCGGCTACGGTACGCATCCAAAAGAGCCCGAACATCTTGCTCGTTGTCGAAGTGAGAAGATCCAGGGTCGGAGTTGCTATCACCGATCTGAGGTCATGTTAGTAAGATGCAGTTGAGTTGATGTTGTCAGGGGCGTCTAACACTGTGAGTTCCAAGAATGATTGTGAGTGGGGTTTGGGAAGCCATAATGGGCAAAGATGAGTACTCAAAGATAGTACACGCTGGGATAACTCAATGTCTGGAAGGCAGTCACACGAGGTGTAGTATTTAACCCTCGAGAGTTGTGCTAGAAAGCTCAGTGGGGACACATGGCTGATGACTCGATGCAGTTATGAGCCTGCTGCCGCCATCTCACTTCCCTGGTTACTGTTGATCATGCTAGCTTTATCAGAGCCCCCTTTATACTGACGGAATTACCGAATGTCACCCTGAATCCATAATGTGATCGATGGCGTCTCCGACGTCTGGGATTGACCAGAGGAAGGCACATCTGCAACCTAGGTTGTCCACATTTATTGGGCGACACCCCATTCACATTGTACTGGTAGAATGCTCGCTTTTAAGTGAGCCGATGTCGTATAAAATGTGGAACTGCTCGCGTAATTTAATTAACTGACAAGGGAGTTTTGTCATTCAGGGCGTCTTGTCGCCCCTATGAGTCCGTCGAAACCTGGCCTTACTTCCATCCACATACATCAGCAATCAATGCCAATGGAAAAGTTAATATTGTGACCTTGCGATCTGGGGCGTATTAGGCGATAAAGTATTATGCATGATTAAACAAAAAGGACGAAGGTGATATGGTAATATGGTCAAGTTTGTGAATTGTGACCGGCAATAGAGGAGAGAAAACGTCTCCCCGGAAGTTGGGGTAAAGATCTCTCGCTGACCTGAAAAGGTACCATATCATCAAACCACCTGACGGAGATCTCTTGGCTAGTGGACCAAAGAAATATCGCAATCACATCGTAGCCACATGAAGAGACTAAGTATTTATACAGGTTGTTGGGCTAATCCTTATGTCTCCTGGCAAGCTGGAGGTTTATAACAGCCGTATAATCAATTTATGCATTACGCAGGAAACTCCACCACATTCCGCGCGATGCATTGTTTACAGTGAGAAAGTTCTATCGACTAAGTTCGGTAGAGCATGAAATAGAGCAAGGCTCATCATTTCATTCTTCCTTCAGGTTCGGAATAAATCTCGAAGAAGCCGCCGCTTTCGCAGCTAGTTGCGAGATACGTTGACCGCTAGTCAACTCGAAGACAGAGATATCGGCACCAATCTCCTTGGTCATCCACACTCGAAGCTCTACAGCCACAAGAGAGTCAACGCCGTACGCGTTCAGGGGCCTGGACGGGTCAAGATCGACAAGCTCGTAGCTGAGAATTCTGGACAGCTGAGCCAGGAAGGCATCGAGAACGATTTGCTCAACTTGCTCCGGTGACTCAGATGCCGCGATGAGGTCGGCAGTTGATCGCTTGCCGGAGCCTTGTTTCCCCGGCAAGGAGTTGCCGCCGTGACCGCCGTGTAGAACCAAGTGGCTGTACATCGACTCATGCTGCCAAGTTGGCTGCTCAGCACCCTCGTCTGCCGAGTACTTGGGGAGCCAGAGCATTGGGACAACCTGAGCGGCCTTGGTCCTCATTTCCGTGCCCTGTCCCGGGTTCGCAGGGCGACAGTAGTAGTCCAGCGTATTGAGAAGTTCCCCGACAGACATGTATGCCCAGCCAATAGACAGTAGATATTCCCTCAGCATTGGCCTCACAGCAACCATGCCTGCATCGCTCATCACTGGTGCGTTGAGTGCGACGACATTGTGGCCCTGAGATGAAAGGTGTTTGGCCATAGCATCTTGGTAGGCGTTTCCGGCACTGTAATTCGACTGGCCTGTGTTGCCGGTAACGGCTGTGAGGGAAGACAGCATGACGAAGAAGTCAAGAGTGGAAGTGCTGTTCTCCAGAGAATTAAGCACTTCCCACAAGTTTTTGCTTCCAGCAACCTTGACGTTAACGGCCCCATGCCACTCGTCCGCAGTCATGCTATTGAAAACGTTGTCCTATAGTCACAAATTGTCAGTGAGGTGATTCCTTGGGCAGTGGAAGGTTATGAAATTCGCCGGTTGTGGCCAAAACTTACGCGAAGCACTGTGGAAGCTTGGATGCATCCGCGAACTGGTGGCATATTGGAGAGAGCCAAGACCATGACTTCCTCCAAGGCTTTCTTGTCGGTGATGTCGCAGCAAGGGGTGACGATGTTGACGCCGTTTCCCTGGAGGTCTGCGATAAGGGCTTTGGCCGATTCATCAACGGGTCCCTTCCTAGATGTCACGATCACATTGCGCGCGCCCTGTTGCACCATCCAGCGAATTATCTCGATCCCAAGGCCTCCGAAGCCGCCAGAAACAACATAAGTTGCGTCTGCAGTGAACTTGGCCGCGGGTCGGGAACGCTCCACCACTTGAACAACATCATCGTGATTGCATTCGACAAGAATCTTTCCAATGTGCTTGCCGGACTGCATGAAGCGCATTGCGTCTTGCATCTTGGAGACGGGGTACCTCGTAATGGGCGTCTTACGCTGAAGATCCTTGCCGATAACACTCTCAACAGCACGTTCGAAGAGGTCATCGAGGCGCTCACTGTCTGTCTGACGCATGTAGTTCAGCTCGAGAGACTCGAATCTCACACCGCGGGCAAATGTGCCCATCGAGATACGAGATCTCGACTCGATGTCGGACAAACCAATCTCGGCAAAGGATCCGAACGGCGCGACGATATCCCAAGTGGCACGGAGCGTGTCGCCCGAAAGGCTGTTGATAATGATGTCGACGCCACGGCCGCCGGTCATTCTTATGATACCATCCTTGAAGGTCAGGTCGCGGCTGGAAAAGATGTGGTCTCGCGGCAGTTCATAAGTCTTCTCGAGGAAATCACGCTTCTCGAGGCTTCCCACGGTTGCAAATATCTCGGCGCCCTCACGCTGGGCCAGCTGGATAGCTGCCTGACCAACACCGCCGGCCGCCGCGTGAATCAACACAGTAGGTTTTCTGCCGCGTCTCGTACGCTTATCCAACCCGCCAATGTCGTACAAACAGGCATATGCCGTCGTGTACACAATTGGGATCACTGCAGCCTCGGCAAAGGATAGGTTTTCGGGCACCTTGGCAAGAGTGCCCTCAGCGCCTCTGCCATAGGTAGAGAAAGCGCCGTTGAAGGTGAAGCCGAAAACACGGTCGCCAGGCTTGAAGCGAGTCACTCCCGATCCGACTCTGGTGACGATACCTGCAGCCTCAAGACCGACAGGCGTTTCCTGGATCTTGCCGAGCATCACGGCCAAGTCCTTGAAATTGACAGCGGTAGCCATGGTCTGGAATTCAACCTCGGACGCTTGCAGTGGGGTTGCATACAGATGATCGTCAGTGAAGCGCAGAGAGCTGAGCAGGCCGACATGTTGGATTTGAAGGCGTAGAGGACGGCTCGGGTTTGCTCCGAAAGCAACTTCGGAGATGGCGTCGTTGGGAATCTGCTTGATGTGCCTTGTGACAGCGGTAGCCTCGACGAGTCGTGGAATTGTTATTGATCCATCGACGACTTTGTACGAGGTTTCGTAGGGTCCCTTGCTGGAAGACATGCTCTGATCAATCTCGAAGATTCTGTCCGCAACAGTGTCTGCACTTTCTTGCGGCTGGAAGGCGATGGTGACGAATTCGAGCTCCGGTCTCTCTAGACGAATTGTGGCAGCAAAGCCGTTGACAAGAGCAGTCTCGGGAGACTCGCCCTTGGTAACCCACAGAAGCCGCTTACCGGCAGTCATGGTCTTGATGGCCGCCAAGACCTCCTCACTGGCCGAAGCGAGCAGAGGTGTTTGCAACTCTGTCAGTAGGATACATGTGCTCTTGGAAACCTCGTCTTGACTGGCTTCCGCCGTGAGCTGAGCGTATTCTTCAATCGTAGCGGTCTTGGCTGCCATGCCCTTCTCGACTAAGCAGGATGCAAGTCTTTCAGCCACGAGGCGTTGGGCATCTGAAGGAATGTCGCCAACGACGTAGTAGGTTCCAGAGGCCAAAACACCGTTGCTGCGCTCGTGTGGCGGGGCACTCGAGATCAAGACCAGGGAGCCTTGGTCGCCAAGCACAGCATCGACGCCGGCGAATCCGTTCCGGGTCAAGCATGCGCCCCAGATCTTTGCCATAGCCTTGCTGCGTGCCTCTGTCAGGACGAACTTCCCTTCGGGCTTGAGAAGAGTCAAAAGCCTGCCAAGAACACCGTCGATATCGGTGTTGGGAATGGCAGCGACGGGTGCGAGTATAACATCATACGATGCCAACTCGAGACCCTGGGAAGCTGGATCGGCCTTGACGTCGACAACCTTGTACTGGACATCTCCTTCTTCAGATATGCTCGTCTGTACCTCGTCCAAGAAAGAAGATGAGCTGTTAACAAGATCGTACTGAGCATAGCGATGGTCCAATGTGGACAAAACCTTCTTTGTCGCGGTGCAACTGCCGTTACTGACGTCAAGGAACTTCATCGACGGGTTCTTGTGAGCCAGTGTATCAAGATACTTGTGGAAGCCCGTGGCTCCTTCAAATACCTTCTCAGCCTTCTCGGCACCGACGAACACTGGATCCGGCTTGTAATCAACGTTCCATGCTCTGTGGCGCGGGTCGTGTACAGATGTAGAATCGTCGTTGCCGTCGACCTCTGTCACAATGCAGCCCGAGACTCTGATCATTGGCTGCTTGGTGTTAGAGTCCACGGCAGTGCAGGACATGAGGTGCTTCTTGCGCCCATGGGAGGCGGAGTCGGAGAAAACCAGATATTCATCTTCCGAATGCTGAGAGGCGGAAACCCAGAGCTCGTCCATGAAAGAAAGGACAATCGGACTCTTTTGTTTCTTGGCCGGGTTGGACACCAGAGGTATCAGGCATACCTGGAGTGCGCCATCAAGTGTCGTTGGGTGAATCAGATGCGGTTGGAGATATTCCTTGGGCATCATCGTCTTCAGCAAGGGTACGGTCGGCTTGACCTTGCCTAGAGTTATGCCTGATTCATGGTCGACAGCGAAGTCTGCGACGGTTTGAAACGTCGGGCCAAACACCAAGCCGACATCTTGCCACGCTTGGTATATCTTGTCAGATGTGCCCTTGGTCTTGCATCTCTGCTGAGCGTCATCGATCCTGGCCTGACAATGGGCCTTGAACGCTTCATCCTCAAGGCCACCATCTACAGCCGACGCAGCCTCTTCGAACTCGACAAGAACCTGGCCACAGCAGTGCTCCCGCCATTGGTCGTCATCCTGGGCGGTGCAAACTTGGAACTCGCGCCAAGCAGAAGGCTTCGACTCCAAGGCGGCCTGCTTGACGGGCCGGAGGTACAGATGTGACTCGACGCCCATCGCGTCGTTGGGGACCTGCAGCGCGGAATGGAAAGAAACTTCACGGAAACGGATACCCTTGATCTTCTTCTCGGGGCTGGAACGCTCGGTGAGCTGTTTGCAACCTTCAATAGCCATGACGAGCATGCCCGCAGCAGGGTACAGCACAGATCCCGAGATTGTGTGATGTTCCACCCACGGATTCTCTGAGAGACGAATCCAGTTGCGCCATATGGCATCATGCTGACCGTCCCAGTCGTTGACGGGCGCTCCGAGTAGCTCGTGGCGAGGGTACGGGCGGAAGCGGAAGTTTCTGCTGAGTCGGCATTCGTACCAGTATTCCCGAGTGTGGTTGAAGGGGTACCGAGGAAGGTCAATCATCATTGACGGCTGGACTCCGTCAATGTGGTTAACCTTTACAAGGTCAAGTTCAATGCCCCGGGTGAACAGAGATCCAACTCCCTCCATGATGACTTGCAGGTCTGGCTCACCCCGCTTGAGGACATGGTGATACTTGACACCGGCGCTGCCTCTGACATCATCGTTGATGTTTCGGAGAGGACCCTGCAAAGCCGGATGGGGTCCGATCTCGATAATGTCTGTGACGAGAGCAGATTGGCTGCCTTCGCCATCGACACCAGTCTGGGCTTGGAACATGGCTGTCATTGACTCGTTAAACCTGACTGGCGACGTCAGGTTTGTTGTCCAGTAAGCGGCGTCTCGTAGTTTCGAGTGTTGAATATGCGACCCGAATGCCGATGAGAAGAACTGCACGTTGGAAGATTTGCCGATGGGCGAGCCTGGTTGAATCTCCCCAATACAATTGGCGTATTGCTTGGAAATAGGATCCATTAGTCTCGAGTGGTACGCCATCTCGACCTTCAGCTTGCGGGCAAAGATGGACTCTTCGTTGAGCATCTGTACCAGTGCATCGATCTGCGCAACATCTCCACTGACAGTGTGGCTGGTCTTGCTGTTCATGCAAGCAACAGCGAGCTTTCCAACGCTTTCAAAGCCAGACTTGTTGACTCTGTCAATGTATTCCAGAGTCTTTTCCAAGCTCAGGCCGACAGCAGCCATAGTACCCTTTGGCTGTTCGGGAGAGCGAGCCAACTTGGCGGAGAGCTTGCCTATTAAGCGGAATCCGTGTTAGCTGGATTAATTTCTCGATTGCAGGTGTAACTTGACTTACCTCGCCAGTATGCAATACGCCAAGCAGACTCTTTCGAAATAGCGCCAGCAGAGTATGCAGCGGCGATTTCACCAGAGGAGTGGCCGGCAGCAGCGCGAACTTGCACACCCCAATCAGCCAGGAGATCGACCAAAGCCACCTGTACGGCGGTGCACAAAGTTTGCGAGAATTCAGCGTCATTGATCCGGGAACCTTGAGCCTTCTTTGAAAGTTCATCTGTCGTTTATCAACACGCGTCAGCCAACATAATCGCCATGATACCAACAAGTGCGGTGAGGATTGAGCTTCTACATGTACTCACCGATGATAGACCATTCGCATCCCAATGTCTTTAGATAGGCATCTGCGCTTTCGAGACTTTCTCGGTAGGGTGAATGCTGCATCAGCCCGTGTCCCATACGAGCCCACTGCGCTCCCTGGCCCGTGAATACAAATCCAAGACCGGGTTCGGCAACGGCACGCGTAGCTGGTTGGCTTTCTGACAAGATATCTTCCAATTCTTTTCCGGAACTGGCGACGACTGCCGTGCGCCAATGGAACCGAGACCTCTTCGTGGCCAACGTGTAGCTGAGGTTGTAAAGGGACTCAGTCATGGTTGGCAAGTATTCTTTGTATACGTTGCAAATTCTAGGAATGCCATCTTGATCCTGACTGCTCAGGACAAACAGCTGCGGAGCAAAATGAGTTCCATTGATGACCGGAGTCATTTGACTCGCTGAGTATAACTTAATTTCAGTAAATGCATCAAGAGAGGTCTCTCAAAGTGAGGAAAGGGCTATGCAGACTTACAAGATGGGTCTGGCAGACGAGGCACTTCAACAGTCCGATGAGGCGCGACATAGTTGAGCTCTTTGAGGCAAGTAAGGGCATCGTCTATGACAACGTGCGCGTTTGTGCCTGAAATACCGAACGAGTTGATAGAAACCCTACGGACACCTGACTTGGTCTTGGGCCAGGGAATCGACTTTGTAGGGAAATGGAGATTCCACTCGTCTGGAATCCTGGGGTTCTTTTCCTCGAACCATGCGTTTGCAGGGATAATGCCCCTTTCAACGCAGAGTACGCCCTTAATGAAAGAAGCAATGCCAGAGTTACCCTCAGTGTGTCCGATATTGCTCTTGAGGGCACCAATGATAAGAGGCTCCTCCGCCGACCGATACGGGGTGAACATTTCACTGATCGCAGAAGCTTCAGTGGGATCGCCCACGTTGGTGCCAGTTCCGTGGGCCTCAAAAAAGCGCGTCTCAGAAGGGTCCAGCTGTGCTTGGGCATAAGTCAACCGCATAAGCTCGGCCTGGGCCTCCTTAGAAGGCGCCGTAAGGCCAGGGGAGTGGCCGTCATGGTTGCAACCGGTGTTACGGATAACAGCACGAATGGCTATTTTGAAAAGCGGAGTCAGTTCCTGATACTCTCCTCTTGCTGTAGAATAGGGGATGAAGAAAAACTTACTGTCTCCGTCGCGAATTGCATCTGATAACCTTTTGAGGACAACCGCTGCGATACCTTCGCCTCTTCCGTATCCGTTTGCGCTCTTATCGAAGCTCTTGGAGGCACCTGCTGGGTCAAGAACACCAAGGCCGTTGAGCTCCAGGCCCATTTCAGGGGTGAGCAATAGGTTGGTACCGCATGCAATTGCCTGTCATTCCAAATGTTAGAGTGCCTGTTAAAGGCAGCTAAGGTGTGTGTGATGGGGAACGCACTATGTTACAGTCGCGGGACTTCAAACCAACCACGGCCTGGTGAAGAGCCACCATGCTACTTGAGCAAGCAGTATCGACACTTAGAGCAGGTCCTCTCAAACCATAGAACCATGAGACGCGCCCAGCTAATGTGCTAGCGATGGTGCCGCACGCAGTGTACGTCATTGGTACATCCACGTCTTTGATCAAAAGATCTCGAAAGTCCCACATGAATGATCCGACATACATACCCGTCAGTGAGTTGTGCATGTCAGCCATGGTGTAGCCGGCGTTTTCCATGGCTGTATAGACGCATTCGAGCAGCATGCGCTGCTGAGGATCCAGGTTTGCGGCCTCGGCAGGTGTCATGGCGAAGAAGGGCGCATCAAACGCCTTCACATTAGCTTTCAAGAAGTGTCCTTCTTTGCCGCCAATCTGTAATTCTGTTAGCTGAACTCATCAACAAGATCAATGAGGTATAGGAATTTGCTGCTCGTACCACTCCATCCCTGTGGTTGTCGGGGTGCCAGAAAGCTTCCGCGTTGTATCTATCGGACGGAACAGGTGTTTTCGCTGATCTTCCGTCGATTAGGAACTGAAAGAACTTCTCAACAGTATCTCCGTCACATGGCAGCTTGGCATCTAAGCCAATAACAGCAATGGGCTCAGCCATCTTTCAAGTAGATTGGAGAAAAATGGGATTATTGCTATGACTGTAGCTGCCCTGTGTCGAGAGAGAAGAAGCGGAGAGATTGTCCTCAAGCTCAGAAGTTGGGCGGACAGCATGTCTTTGAAGTACGGGAATACTGAGCTTGCAAAACGGGTCTAACAGCATAACTACACTAATTACCACCATCTATACCTTCCACCAGGGCTCTGAAGTCAGGGTAGCGAGTTGCCACAGAAACCAATAAGAAGTCGATTTCCACAACATGTCACAGAAGAGTTAATTATAGAAAATTGCTCAGCCTCGGAGGTACATTTCAAGCCTAACATGATTAAGAGGTACATGCTAGATCCTATAGTGAACAGCTAGTGACTTTCCACAACATGATTGTGATGAAGATGATTGCATGTATCCAAGGCGGTCCCTCATAGGGTCGCACGAGTATGGGGTAATGCAGCAATAAAGCCTCAGCGCTCGACTCGACAGCTTTCTGATACACCGTACGTGTACTCGGAGTGTGTACCAAGCCCACTACAAAGCACCCTGAAGACGTGTTGATCTCTACGTAATACTATGTATGTAAGAGAATCATGAATCAGTCTTTGTGGGGTATGATACAGGCCGTCGTTCCATTGGCAGCGGATTTGGATCCGGAGGTACGCGGACGTCTTGCTGTTACGCCTGGCATCTGTTGAAACATTCAAGGATGTGGACATCTCACCCGATTGCCTGCCGGTTGCCATTTGTCACTATATGGAGAAGACAGTCTAGGCGCAGTTAATTCAGTGACTTATTCTTTTCTGGTATGCCGTCATTTGCACTTGCAGGCTAGTTTGTGTCTTTGTGGTTTGGGAAGAGTTGCGCTGTATGTCGTCTGCAGCGGTACCTCCCCGTTTACTTCGCAAGATTGGAGGCCAGTACCCTGCTTTAACCCACTTGAAAGGAACAGTACAAGTTATCAACATTGCCGCTGGAAAAATGTTCACAGAGTATTCGTTGTCAGAGTATACTAGGTACATAAGATATAAAGTCCGCATTAGCGTCCCCACAATCTGGGCTGACTCGGGGATTCTCCCGCTCTTGTTAAAGATCTTGAGACTAGCGGTTAAAACGCTTGTTATTAATATTGACAGCCCTAAGGAGAATGCTGCCCTGCTGTGCTGCCAGCCCCAGTGTCTGCAAGCATTCCTCTTCGGAGATATTGCATAAGTTATTTTCTTAGTGGATGAATATGTTGCTCATAGAGAGAGTCTTCTACGACTTCGGAGGAGTTCCGCCGCCCCCGAAGACCCTGTAATTTCGAGTTTTAATTTCTTTAGTATGTACTTTTGTTGGTGTACTGCCGGTGATCCGCCATATCATGCAGAGTTATTACTTGAAGCCCCTTTTCTTTCACTACAGCTCCATATTTTGTCCGCTCCGTGACATGGTGGTGTTGAGTGCAACACGGGACTGACTAAGGTCCCCGGTACCCACTGCTAGATGAGTAAATGAATCATGACAGCAATGGACGTACAAATACGAATCCAAGTTGACAATTTGGGACTCGGCTATTACGGCATATTGTTACTGGATTATCAACACCCCTAAACAAGCGGCCGGAGTCACTTCACCGCTAGTTTCCCCATGCCATTATCCAGCAAGAAGTTACAGAAGATGTAATGGAGAGGATCCTGGGTAAATGAGGCTGGAAATTTCGCAACAGCGTATCATCCCTGACGAGACTCGCACTCTGGCAGGCAACGGAACTTGTACCCAGCTATCGAACTCGTATGATGCGTTAGAGAATGGCTATCAAAAGCAGAATTCGATGCGGTAGGAGTACAAAATCTTCAGAATATGAATGAATACTACATAGCCGTCTGGTGTATTAATATATGGGTCTAATCAACTCCCCGAAATTCAAAGTAGTCTGTCCATTCCGAAGCCTCCATCAGCTTTGGAACCAGGTCCTTCTCCATGGTGATAGCAAACATGACGCCCTCGTCTAAGCTACTAGATGACTGTATCGGTGCATAGATCAGAACCACGCCTGCCGTAAGCAGGTCTCCCCACAGATGACGATACGTAATAGGTTTACCGAATCCGAAGTCAAAGCTGCTAACATCAGCTGAGCGGTGATCGGTCACGAACATGCTCATTGGCGGATGCGAATCAACACGCAAGCTGATTGTTCGCTTGTCTCTGATGGGTGCTATGAAATCGATTAGGCGTTCCACGTGCTGTTCAGTGCAGCTTTCCGTCAAGGCTCTGATGTAGCCTGCCAGCTTCGAAAGTGGTGCGCCCGAGATGACCTCTCCAGCCGTAAGAGGTGGCATCGGTGCAGTGTCAGAGAACGCGCCTGCAACAGCATTACGCATCAGGCGGTCCGGAACAGGAGGGTTTTGTAAGCGAGGCCGCATATTCACGGCTTCGCCCCACCAGAGGTGGGAGGAAGGATCGGGGTTGTAGACGGGAGCGCGTATCTTGGACAACATCCGCCAGACGTATGCGCACATGGCGTCATACGTTGAGATCCAGGGATCCTCCGAGTTTGTCGGCATCGCAAGCTTCTTCAACTCCTTAGCTTTGCTTTTGGGCAAATGGAACAGCACAGCTTGTTGCTCTTTGTGATCTGGATGCTTCGGTGCAACAGCAGGTCCTTCTACGAGGCTATCTTCCGGAATATTTCTTATGAAGCGCGAGACGTCAACGTTCGCGGGGTCCCAAACCGGGAAACTGGAGGAGTTTGCGATCGCGTAACAGTTTTCGGCAAGCTGACGAGTGAAATTACTCCACCCCATGAGATCGCAGGAATAATGATGGTTGTGCATGCTGAAGAGAAGGCCTCCCTTCAAGAGATTGAGCTGGTACGCTGCGACTGCTGGACTGTTGTCTGGATCAGCCTCTGGCCTCTCCTCACCCCAAGTCAATCCAGGGATACCTGTTGATAAGGAATGTCAGTTGGCGTCGATATAAAATAAGGGTAGCTGGGCAAGTGGGTAAATCAAGTGCCCCAAGATGATGTGAATAAGAAGAGGAAAGCACTCAGAAAACTGACTCCATAGATTGATATCTTGCAGGCTATGACCAGCAAAGTAAGACCGCTCAATGTCGTCCAGAGAAGGATGATTGGCGTGAGCATCTATCTCATGGACAACAAACTGCACAGTGGACTCTTTTCTTTTCACAAAAGAATAGCCACCCTCGACATCTTTTTCGATAGTACCGCACATGTATCTCGCCTGGCTAAGCGTCCGTTCGAGCCCGGCTTTCAGAATGTCGACAGCAAGACTCCTCGCGGAATCTTCTAGGCGGAAAAAGAGAGCATAATGATTGTAGGCACAGTTGGGCGTGGGATCGATAGTAGAGAGCTTGAATCGCTCTTCTTCGGGGTCATTCTCCCAGCCCAGTGGATGGAGCTGGAAAATCTGCCGTGAAGACATGACGAACTTGTGACTTTGATGTATTAAGGAGCTGTAGAGATAGAAGACGATGTGATCAAACGACCTTGAGTCAACCAAAACCGCGCACTTAGAACGCTTTGCCTTTTAACAACTACCACTGCCATATCTACAGGTCTCAGTAACTAGGAGAATTTTCGTTTGATGGCATCTTCTTTCAGGGCTGTAAGTGTGTACTTCAATGTGGGTACTTGGATTATTTCACCCTTGTCGTACACCCCTGACTTGGTTGTATCAAGACTACGGTATTTATTAAAGTTCGAAATCGAATCCACAAGTCCACAAGCCTGTGGCTCGTGGGGGTGTTTTAAGGATGAAAATAGCTCGGAAAGAAAATCAAGACTAAAAAAGCGAGTAATATCGCGCGCTGGATACCCAAAACACAAAAAGTACCTCACGCTTTTTCACTTGGGTTTTTCCTTTTTTTCTTCTTTTTTTTTTCTAAATTAACAGCCACCACGGATCACTTATTGTTGTGGTGAACGAATGGTAACACAACATAAGAGAGTCCACAATCGTCAGAAGGCAACTGTGGCTTATATATTCCTCGTGACCATGTCGATCTTTCGGATTTCCCCATGTGGCGTGACTAACTTCGCCCTCAACCATCCCGTCGGCCTGAAGTGCATCGTCTAACTCATTTGTTTGAGACGAAAATCAAGCACGCAATGCTGCCGGTCATTCTTGCCGTTGTAGGCATTCTCTCCTACTTATACTTTCAGAAGCGAGCCCGCCAAAGTCTCCCGCCTGGCCCCAACCCGCTTCCTATCGTGGGAAATATCCGAGATCTACCACCGAGCGGGGCTCCCGAGTATCAGCATTGGCTCAAGTTCAAAGACACCTATGGTCCCATCAGCTGCATTACTATCCTTGGGCAGCTGATTGTCGTGATCCACGACCGCGATGCGGTACATAACCTATTGTCGAAGTCTTCCATGAAGACCTCTGGGCGACCGTACATGCGCTTCGCAGACTTGTGCGGTTTCGCCTCACTCTTGAACCTTGAACAATATAACACAACCTATCGCCAGCATCGTAAATTAGTACACCAACAATTCGGCACCAAGGCGGTGGCAGCCCGGTTTCGAGACACCGTAGACATTGAATCGCACTGGTTTCTTTTGAGAGTTCTAGATGATCCCGCCGGTTTGGTCCAGCACATCAAGACGTAAGTCCAGTCGGGGTATTGAAACATTACATCCGATTGAAAATTACCTCCATACTCCTACTCATTCTTTTGCTAAGTGGTTTTATTGTTCAGTGAAACGAGCGGTATAATTTTACGAATAACCTATGGGTATGCGATAACACCAAACACACCCGACCCACTGGTTCGTCTGATTGAACACACGATGGATGTCTTTGCACTTGCAACTGTCCTTATGTCATGGGCAGTCGATATCTTACCGGCGCTCGAATATCTCCCAGAAGGACTTCCGGGGGCATCGTTCAAAAAGGTAGTCCGGGAATGGGCCGAGCAACTCCGGACGACGATCGAGGTTCCTTACAACTTTGTTCGCCAGCAGATGGCCAAAGGGACAAACCGACTATCCTTCGTCTCGTCTCTCGTCGAGCAACACCTCCAGAACGACGACGGCGTCGACAAAGCGGACAAGAAAATAGAGGACGCCATCAAGAAGACAGCCGTGGTGATGTACGGCGGCGGGGCCGATACATCTGCGTCGTCCATCCACAGTTTTGTCCTTGCCATGATGCTCTTCCCGGACGTTCAAAAGAGGGCGCAAGAGGAGATTGATACAATCATTGGCAGCGATAGGCTGCCTCAGCCTGCGGACCGCGATCGCTTGCCGTATGTCAGTGCTTTGGTGAAGGAGACCCTAAGGTGGTTTCCCGTCGCGCCGCTAGGCGTCGCTCACAGGACCGATGAAGATATTGATTACAGGGAGTTCCGTATTCCAAAGGGAGCATATCTGCTGCCGTCGATCTGGTGGTTCTTACATGATCCCCAGACGTATTCGGATCCGTCCTCCTTCAATCCCGATAGGTATCTGGCCCCTCACAATGAGCCAGACCCTGAAGACCATGTCTTTGGATACGGTCGGAGAGTCTGCCCCGGCAGGTACCTGGCGGATGAGAGCATCTTCATCACCATTGCACGTCTCTTGGCGACATTTGACATTAAGAAGGCAGTGGATGGGTCGGGCAACGAGATTGAGCCGGAGATCCACGGCACGAGCGGCTTGATTAGTCGCCTGCTAGATTTTCCGTACAGTATCACGCCGAGGAGTTCAAAGTCAGTACATCTTATACGATCTGTCGAAACGCAGCACCCGCGTCATGGTGACGATGCAGAACTTGTACGGGAGGTTTTGGCAAACCGATCGTGAATGTGACTGGATTCCGAAACGGGGCAATGGCTTACGAGGTACGGATTGGGATACGTCTTGACGGCTGGAGAAAGGTTATCTGGGTAGAAGTCATGGAATTGATAAATCTTGCTTCCCCTTCACCATAGTACGCGCGCCCCAGAACTACCTTGGAGTAAAGACAACGTTAAGCGGTGCAACTGTCAAAGTCCCTGTATCCTTGCTTCCATTGATAAACCGCTCTCTAGTCTGGCCCTTCGCGTATTCCAACATATATCTGTGCACTATCGTGCTTGTTACGAACCTGATTTCCAGGAGACTCAGCTGCTTGCCGATGCACACATCATGGCCTTGGAGCGTCAATGACACAATCGACGGTTTCCGAATAAGGTGAACCTACCAGTAGAAAAAGGGACGAATACACTCGGGTTTTTGACAAGCTCGGGTTGGTCTATCCACCGTTCTGGGATGAATTCGTCGGGTCTATCGAAGAACCTGACATCTGCGAGCATCTTTTGTCAGCACGTACTTCTTACAGAAGGTTGACAACAACTCGAAGCCTACCGCGAAACTGGGTGTAAGATGGAACAACAACAATCGTGTCTCCTGGAAGCCACACATCATCAATTTGTAACCCTTCTGGTGGCGTCATGCGTTGAACTCCCGAAGGCACCGGTGGATACAACCGAAGGGCCTCGTCGATGCAGGCTTGAAGGTAGCGCAACTTCGACAACGTCACATGCTCGGGCTTTTCATGATGTTGGAAATATTCGTCGACCTCCTCTTGGAGCTTCTTATACTCCCTTGGATGGCTTCCAAGCTCCATAAACAGACATGTCAGCGCGGCGGCAACAGTGTCGCTAAATAGTCAATGTCAGTATGTCAGCTCGAAGCCTTGGGATTCTCTGAAATATCCTGACCTTCCAGCGACTGAAATCAAACTGCAGTCCCCGTATAGATTCAACATGTCTTGAGACGAATGTTCCTTTTTATTCTCGTAGTCTTCCAACACCCATGTGAAGATATCTGGGCTCTCAGGCTTGTTCTGGATGCGCTGCTGTACCTGTTCCGTAATCCAAATCTTGAACTTCCTGACGCCCGCGTTGAAGATTCCCATCTTGCGATACAGCGGTAATGCCCACATGGCATGCGTGAACCTTCCCACGGCTTTTGTTTCTTCGTGTAGGGCGTCCACGTAGAAGTGCGCGACGCCGTCCTCAAGCATGCGGAAGCCGTGACCAAAAGAGAATTCACCCATGACATCGAAACTGTAGAAGTTAAACCATAGAGACACGTTGAACTTTGTGCCAGCACTGGCTTCAATGCCGGCTAGGAGTTGATTGATGTATTTGAGAACCCGGGGCTCGTAGTCACGCAGAGCTGTCACAAGTTTTAGCTTCAAGACATACGTATGCATGGAGCTGATGAGCCCTGACATTTGGAGGTGAATCCATATTCCCACACTTTTCGACGCTTCGAGTGCGCTTTCTTGTCTCGTACCATTTGCATAGAGACCATGGGATGCAGGAAGTTATAAAACGGTCCCTTCATACAATCTGTATCGAGGAAGACGGCATTGATAGCCCCCGGCTTATTAACAGAAAGTTCTGTGGGGCCAATTCGAACAACATCTCCATACTTCTCGTGAAGCTTTCGAACATCCTCGTGTAGATGCATTTTGTTCCAGATCCTGCAAGTTATGTAGAGGTTCGTAAACCTGGCCAAGAACGGCCCCGGGAATCGCCGTAGCCGATGAAAGAGACCTCGATATACAATCATACTTGAGTAAATGCCGGCTATGACCAGTGAGAATAAGACGCCTACGGCCCCAAAGGCTTCGGTCAGTTGTACCGTCTCTACCGGATATGATGTTATAGGCTCCAGTATCGGCAGGGCCATTGTCGTGCCGACGGTTGCAAGATATGCAAGAAACAATCTGTTAATGATGCGTTGCGCTGAGAGATCCCATTCGCCATATCGAAAAGCGCAAAGGTGAAGTAAGACGCCGATGAAGAACGACAGCCCACACGCTGTTGGGCTTCTAAGCAGGTTGCTAGCGTACATGGTTGTTCGCAACCAGTCTTCAGTTGATTGAGGTCGTTGAAGATCAAAATCGAGCAGCTGATGCCTTCCCTCATGTCACGCCGGATCAGCCAAAGCTGAAAGCTGATCTGCTTCCACTTTCAAGAGTAGTGTATCAATATAAATGGGCTAGCGCGACGTCCTGGCGACGGTACTTCCCCAGCCTGGCCGAAACTCGATGTCTCCGGTTAAGGAATCCAATACATTGTTATGACGGCATGATAGCAAACTTTAAAAAGAGTTACATTTAACTTTTTACGTAATAACACAGAGTTTTATATATACCCGGGCACCCGGGGATGTTAGTCTGGAAAGTTACGCTAAATACCCCGTACAAATGGGGCGGTGTTTAACTTTGCTAAAAGCCTAGCACCCCTGGTTAGATAAACATCAGTTAATACATACCAGTTACCAGTCGCCGCGGCGATGGGTATCGTTCCGAAGTTCGGGGGGGCTCTATGTTATGTTTCCGGACGTCCGGGCATAGAGGCCAAAACTCAGAGCACCGCTTCTCATTCCAGATGTAAAGTCATACAGTAAGTAGTGAACAGAGCAGCATTAGTAAGCTTTAGTAGAAATCGAACGTTTTATAGATATGCCACAGTCTTAAACAAAAACAAGGTCCATCCAGGATTCGAACCTGGGCCTACGGAAGGATATGATTGATAAGTCAGAATCCGACGTCCTAACCAACTAGACTAATAGACCAGAGACTATGATAGTTATGTGTGGCGGATCCAGGAAATCAATCGTTGATGTGGGACTAGGGGCTGCGTTAAGCCCTCATGTGGATACAAAATGCTGGCTTCTTAATAACTAGTCCACTTAGTCAATTCATTATGAATTATTACGGTATTCTCGCTGCTCTGTAAGATAGATGTAATATCCTAGGGCTAAAAAAATCCAGTTTTAGACGCTTTCGGCAGAGCCTGGTCAGCATCAGGTCCGCATCTCTTGAATTAAATCGCAAACGCTTCCCTTCCTGTTGGGACGTTAATGACATAATAAGTGTATGTAATCGTACAAGAGGTGAAAAAAAGCAAACACGTCATTCCTACCTGTTTATGTCGATGACTTGACGGTGCCTCTAAATTGTAACCAACTTTTCGCTCAGGCTTACAACAAACTGCCTCGCTCTTACGTCGTCAAACCCTCTCTCACTTACGATGTCCCTTTGAGCATTGGATAAAAGCTATAAATGAATAAAAACCAGATGTCCCAGTATACCAAACTACGGCATGCATCAGCTTCCTAATCTAAGTGATAGGTGCTTGTCACGCGGCGAGCTCCCTATCAGTGCCCTTGCTGGAATATCCCCCTACCAGCAAGCTTCTTCATCAGGTATGCACTTTCACGATAACATTTATCATTAACAATTTGGACGCGTTATGGGCTCTGGTGATATCAGCCACGATGAAAAGCCGGGGATTATCCGAGCTGGACCCTTGCAGATGATCGTGGGGCCAACCAAGAAAACGTCATTTCTTGTTTACGTGTAACGCCGATTGACTTACTTTCACTTCACCATTCTACTTTGGGTGCCCAAGACCCTAAAAGACACCGGCTCTTGTAGCCTTTCGATGACATCGTTGGGAACAATATGGTCGCTCAATCAAACGGCAAGACTTCGCCATGGATGTCCCTCACCGCTGGAGGCATTGCCGGCGGTGTCGAAATGGCGTGCACGTACCCCTTTGAATTCGCCAAGACGCGAGTGCAACTCTATGGACACCAGAAGGGGACGCGGAATCCATTCGCGATTGTCCTGCGCGTTGCTCGCGATGAGGGGTTGTCGGCTCTGTACAAGGGATGCAGCGCGATGATCGTGGGTTCTATCGGCAAGGACGCTGTCCGGTTCGTCGTGTTCGACAGCCTCCGCTCAGTGTTCGAAGACAAGGAAACACACACCATGAGCCCGATGCAGAGCATAGCTTCGGGAATGGTGGCCGGCGTCGCGGGCAGCACAGTCATCGTGACACCAAGCGAGCGAATTAAGACGGCGCTCATCGACGACGCCAAGACAACCAAGAGATTCAAAGGTCCGATACACTGCATCACGACACTCACTCGTGAGCAAGGCGTTCTCAAGGCTTTGTGGCGAGGTTACATCACGACGACTTTGAAGCAAATCGGTACCACCGGTTTCCGACTCGGCAGCTACAGCATTATGAAAGACTTTGAGCGAGCGCGAGGCGTTAGCCCCGACGGGCCGATCATGAGCTTCGCCAACGGCGCCCTTGCCGGGACCGTGACCACGATCGCGACGCAGCCGTTCGACACAATCAAGACGAAGGCGCAGCAGGCAAAGGCGGTCGGGACCATGGAATCATTCCGAACGATCATGGCTGAAGACGGTATCAAAGGTCTCTGGAGAGGCACCGTCATGCGCTTGGGCAGAACGGTGCTGTCTGGCGGCATCCTGTTTACGGCCAATGAAGAAGCTATGAAAGTTCTGAAGGTTCTCACAGGCAAATGATTTCACTCGATGAGATAGAGGGGCCTGTGGATGCACATTTAGACTCAGACAAGTTCACGACGGCAATGGAACTTTACTGATGCATGGACAGTCCATAGATAGTGAGTACTGTACCAAAGCCATCTAGACGAAGATAAACATAGACTTTGGACGAATTTCATTGTAATCACGTTGAAAGATAAGGGTGCAATCGGCGCTAAGAGAAGGACGCCGGCCTGGAAAGTTACATAGACTGATTGCTTAAATGGAATATAGCGGAAGATGCCTCCCTATTTTGTGCTAGTAGACGAAGCGTTGGTATTTAGTAGCCCTTGTTAACATTGCCCATAGAATCGAAATGGGGTACGGCCGGTAATTCTAATGTTGATGGACTTGAAAGGTTCCCATCGTTCGCCATGACACTCATTCCCCGTGAACACCTATGTCCCTCAGATGAGAAACCACCACTTTACCTTTACAGTGCCTCCTTGCCTTCTCCAAGCACGAGAGCCATCTCAACATGGAGTCCCCCCAGCCCCGCGAGTATTTGCCTTCCAAAGGAAACACGCCTGCCCAGTATCCACTCCATAAACACACATCGGCCTCAGAATCGCTGTCCCAATCAACAGATGGCTCCTCGATCTTGCCCTGTTCCGTAAATCTTCCTGTCAACAACCAGTCCAAGACATGTGGAAAATCCTTAGCAGCCGCAACTGCACTCGTCCATCCCCCGTTCTTGGTCTTATAATGTATTCTGGCACCTGCATAAACGAGCAACTTGACGATTTCTATCCGTCCCAGGTTCGCTGCAGCCATGAGCGCCGTTCCATCCTCAGAGCCCTCGATTTCGATGTCACATCCCGCATGTAACAGGAATTTGACTTCGTCTACAAGTCCGTAGTGAGCAGAAAAGCACAGGATATTGAATGGTTTACCATCTGCCTCAATCTCGAATATCTGACGCATGAAATCGCGGCCTAGTCGGCGGTACATCAGCCGCAACTGCTTGCGCATCGAGCTGGCATCGTCAATATCGTAGAAATACCATAGAATCTTCCAAAGCACTCTCCCTGGTTCAAATGTATGAAGAAGAACACACTGATCCGAGTTGAGGATGTAGGTCGCAAGTTGAATTTTGAATAACATGGGTGCCCAGAGAGGTATTCCAAAACTCCCGATTTGATTGAGATTGATGCCAGCCTTTTGCAGCGACACGGCCATATTGACTGAGACGCATATGAGGCCGGGATCTGACTCGAGAATGCGGCTGACGCTGGCACCCTTATCGAGGAAGAACTGGACCATTCCGGGACTGGAATCATAGATTGCGAGCTCGATGGCTGTGCGACCGTGACTGTCTCGGATGTGAAGAGAGGCCCCATGATCAGTGAGAAGCTTGACCATTTCCAAGTCATCCGCTTGGACTGCGGTATGTAACGGGGTTCGTTGAGCCTGGTTTTGACGGTTGACATCGGCCCCGTACTGCAGAAGGAGTCTCGCAATATCCGCTTGCCCCTCTTCCACGGCATCGTGCAACGGCGAGTGCTCGAGATACCGGCCCGGGCGAGTCGGGACCTCGTTGACAAGCTCTCTAACCAGGTTGCGCCCCCCGACAGTGCCGAGTTCCGAAATGTAGGATAGCAATATTTCGAGAACTTTGTAGTGGTTCCTGTCGATGGCAACCTGGACGGCGATAGAGTTGTCCAAAAGCCACACCATGTCTTTGCGAGGAATCAGACGGAGCCACGCCGCGATCTTGTTTAGATGTCCGGTCTCACACATCAGGTAGTCAAGACATGTCGACCCCCTCATCGGCCACCGATGCATCGCGTCTTCATCGCTGTCGGACGTTGAAGAATCGGAGGACAGGTCAGTGCTGCCGCTGTCAAAGTAACGGACACGCGAACATATGTTTAGTCCATTCCGCGCGCAGGAGGCGACTCGGAAACTTGCCCCTCTCGCGATGAGAGTATCAATGATTTTAGTCGAGATTTTCTCACGGGAGAAGGCGAAGACGAGCGCGGTACAAGTGTGGCAGGATCTTGTCTTTATGTCAGGTGGGCACCCGTCGTTGAGAAGCCTTTCGCAGAGTCGGTGATCGTGATTCTCAATCGCATCTTCCATTGCTTTTGACATTGACGCCATTAGATGTCTTTGAACCCGTTCAGTCTCATTCGCTGTCGAATCCGTGGGAACTTTTCGAAGACTGGATTTGACTACCTCTACGAGTCTTTTGTTATTTTTCTTCATTGCGATATCCAGCGGTGTTTCTCCGTTATTAGTCTTCAAGTGATTTGCACCTAGCTCGAGGAGAAGCGATGCAGTCGGTTCGTTCTGGTGCAGAATAGATATATGCAATGGCGTCAGACCTGCGGAAGTTTGAGCATTGATGTTGCAGCCCCGAGAAACCAGGGTTTTGATAGTATCCATCAACCCAAAGAAAGTTGCGAGGTGCAGAGGAGTGTACAGATCTGCCGCGACGATGTCAAGATTGGTGGCAAACCCACGATCAAGTAAGAATGTGACTGTCTCCGGCGATGCAATTGCCGCGAGATGCAGAGCGCTGATACTGTTGAACGTTTGGGCCATGACGTTCCAAGTTGCAAACGTTACCTGCACTTGAAAGTCCCAAATGGGCTCTGGACAACACGCAGCGGCCATGTCCTCGAGCAAATCGACGTATCCGTGGGCACATGCCCATGATACCGGCGTCCAGCCGTTCACGTCCGGAACATGCAAGGTCTGGTGTGCGCCGTGACGAAGAATCAACTTTGCTGTGTCGACATTGCCGGCGCTTATATGCGTGCTCAGGGGCGAGAAGTGACTTTTGCTGCTGAGAACCTGACAGTCAACTTGTTCCCGCAGCAAACGCTGGCACAAGTTGAACTTATTGTTCTCTAGCGGTCGTCTGGCCTGTGCGAATCCCGTGGTGCCGATTCTGGAGTATCCCAGGTGCGGTGGCGGTGGAGGCGGAGGGGGTATGTTATGGAAAGCGGTTGTAGAGCGGAAAGTCGGGCAGCCGAACAAGTTGATACCGCGACCGTCTGGTATCCCGAGTCGATGAAGCAGGCCCAAGCCCTCTCCAGAAGGCGTCAACTGGTTGAGATCAGTCTTGTCGACTTTCTCGAGCATCTTGACCAGCATCCTATACCCGTTGGGACCACTGCCGTTGGAACATAGGAACTCCAGCGCGTGAAGTGAGTGCTTTCTCTTGCAGACATCAGCACCCCCTTGAAGAAGACGGTCAAAGAGAAACATGGAATCGTAGTAGATTGCCCAGTGTAGAGCGGCGGCATCAAGACCACTGGTTTCCAGATAATCCCTTTGAGTCGTGGAATCCAGTACGAGGACGAAGAGGTCTTCCACGACGGCCACGTTGTCGTTGTCTTCTGGCGACTTTTCGAGCCGGAACAGCGCTTCTATCTCTTTCAGTCCCGAAGTCCCATTGGTCTTTTCATACATCTCCATGCAACCGTGTTCTATCATGATTTTGACAAGATTCACAGTATCTGCTACATCGGCTGTGCGCTGCTTCAATGTTTTTTCAAGCCTTTTGCACGTGTATTCCCATATACCGTGGGCGGCGTTTTCCGTTGTTTGGTCGATATCCGCCTTTATCAAAGCCGCGAGGACTTCTTTGTTGTAATCATCGAACGCAGTGGCCTCTAGGTATTGCTCAAGAGGGGTTTTGCCCGTTTCAGATCGCTTATAAATATACGCGCTCAGGAGTTCGTTGACAATTTCAACGGTTGCAGAATCATCCAGGGAGTCCAAGGGCGACTCTGTCGTTGGTAGTCGTATCATGTTACTTGCATGTAGCTCTTTGAGTATCTCCACGTTGTTTATTTGCGCGATGAGTTGACCCAACGAGGGATCTGTGCTTTGTAAGATGTCGTGATCCCCGGGGAATTGGCTGACTATGGCTGACGCATTCCGGTACTTCTCTCTGAACAAGGCTTCGGCGAGCGGAGTTCGGCCTTCTTTGTTGGTGGCACGAAGGGCGCGTACACATTCTGTTCGGTCAACTTGGGTGAAGAGTGTTTTCAACAGGTTGCTTGATGTAAGCTTCCCCGCTGATAGATGCCAAATGGTGTTTCTTCCGCTGTCCAATTTGCCTGTAGTGCATCCATGCTTCAAAAGGCACACAAGGACATCCACAGACTCGTGCTCTGCACAGTTCAACACCATTTGTGATCTTTCCTCCTTCTGCTCATCGGAGACCACAAAGGCTGTTAGCAGATAGCCTAGACAGGAGATTGACGAGCACGTCGCTGCGAAATCAAGCAGCCTGGTGAGTGTTTCTCCCGCAAGAATACTGCTACATCTCGGGCTTTTTGACCTCTCTATCAGAACTTCCGAGTTGTCTTCTGCTATGGCATTCCACATATGCTGTATCAGCATGTCATCCGAGATGCCTTCAGAACCGGGCAAGTTGGTATCAATGTCTGTAGTGTTGGAAACACATTTCTGGAATGCCTTGAGATATGCAGCAGACTCTCCCTCCTTTTTGCAAGCCATGTTGCTGAGCATGTCCAAAATAGACATAATCATCGCAAACGCGCCTTCATCTTTGGTTTTGGACCACTTCCGGCAAATTGAGCGAAAGACATCTGCGTCGTCGTCGTAGAGCTGCGCCCCACCCCTGACAACAAGACCGAAGAGCTCACAATCCCGGGCCCATTCCGAGGCTTTTAGAGACAAAGCACCCATCGTTTTCCAGGGGCACATCCGGTTCGGCAATTCCCTTGTGCAATCTGCTCCGAATCTAATGAGAATCTCTACTGTTCTCCGAGACGGCTGCTCCAGCCACTGGTTTGGCCGCTTCTGGGTCGACATATCGTGACAGGCGAGGAGGAATGGTCCTCCCAGGGCGCATTGAAGAGGTGTGCCTCTTTTGCTTTGGCGATTGACGTCCTCTCCACGTTGGATTAGCTCGTGACAGACAGCGTCAATTCCGAGGAGTGCGGCCATGTGCAAAGGAGTAAAGTCTGCCCTTCGAATGATCCTTGCGAGGCGTCTTGTTTCGCCTCTATTCCAATCCCGCCTCGGGGCATATTCCTTCCATCTCCAGGTACTGGAATCATTTTGGTTCGCTCTAGAATCCGAATTTGAGGCCGCTTCGCCAGAGCTTTCGAGTGGTGGATTGGTCGATATATCGCTGATCTGTGTAGTTTCTGAGAAACCAGATCCTTCTTCGACTTCCATACGTAATGGTTCGATCCCGTCTCGCTCGTCTCTCCATATGTTCCATGACCCTTGAAGGACATAATGGCGGCATACTTCCAGACACCAAGACTTGAAGCTTGGAGTTTGTTTTGGGTCAAATAGCACCATTGCCTCAGCAAGAAGCTCAGGGTCGTCCCGCAGATTGATCGCAAGCGTGTGCCATGTCAAAGCAGCGTACCTGTAAAAAGGAAACCGCGCATTTCGAGTTTGAATGAAGGTTTCTTCGGACAGAGACAGCTTGGGAAGTCTTGAGAAATGCTCTGAAGAGAGAAATCGTAGCGCAGACTTGGCGAGCAATTGGTTGGTTCGCGTCTCATTAAGTGAATAGTCGGATATATCAGGGTCGGATGTGTCGATGCTGGTAAGAAACTCTTGCACGGTGCAATGAGAAAGCTCGATTCTGTCATTCCACGCCGACTTCCGGATGAAGATGCCGCATTGGCTAAGGACCTCCGACTCTTCAATCTCCGGGTATATTAGCATGTCAGCGTTTTCGGACTCTGGGCCTCCTTTGCTTGCTGTCGATAAAGCTTGACATAGCTCTTGGGTAGTAAGCGGGGGGTTTGAATATGCGACCAATAACAGGGTTGCCTGTATCAAATCCCGGGACGCCGCTGCTTTCTTCTCAAACCCTTTCAAAATAAGTCTGTAAGTGGCTTCAATACTGCACGGAAGTGTTTGAAGAAACTCCATCTTCTCTTCGCAAGACTGTAGACTGCTCAGGTGATCTATATGGCACAGTATCTGCCAGAAGCTATTAGGCGGTTAGAAAGCGTGATTTATGGTAGAAAGGCGCCTGTGACCTTGAACTCACCTAGTTTCTGAACCGAGACAGAGCTTCTGAGTGGTTTGGTCCTTCATTTCTGCTTTGTCGAATTTTAGATCTCCGCTGAAAATCCGCCTTTCTAACTCTGTCGCAGTGAACAGTTGTCGGTCATTTTTGTTATGGGTCAGTTCAACCTTGCTAAAACTCCCCCCCAATAGCTTTTCAATGTTCTCCTGTAGCCTCGAAACAATCGCCACACGAAGAGCCTTCTCGTCCTGGCTGGTGAGTGAAGCCAAAGACTCTACAATGCTGACGGTGTTGCTTCCACATTCATCCACACCATCAACTACGACCAGGACATGTTCGAAGAATTTGGACATCTCCCACAAGACAGACTTCAGCTTTTCGACCATGGGTCTTTTGGACCTTCTCTTGTTTTGGTGCAGCTCTTGGTAATAGTCCTGAAGCAGTTTGAAAGCGGCTTGGTCATGGCGGCCAACCAGGGCGGCGATTGTGCTTAGAACGTTGACCGGATCGTGAGTTCGCACATCCGCAAAGCTGCAAAAAACATAGACTACCACGGTGTGGTTGCGCCGTCGCAGAATTGCTTCCCTGATCATTGCGCCGGCGAAGACTGTCTTACCTGCTCCCGCAGGTGCGGTGATCCACAGATGGGATCCCGTCGCATTGACCCATTTCTCTATCTCCGGGCTCTTCCATAGTTCAAAGCTATGCAAAGAGTTTGACTCCTTCAAGGCGCTTCTGAGACATTTCGTTTGGTCGAATTTGAGGAAGAAGTTGATGACATCTAGGGAACCTGGTTCGGTTGCAACGACGGCCGCAATGCTAATGTGCTCGGAGACTGCGTGGCTCTGGTCAACGTCGAGAGCGTATTTCCCGCTGGAAAATGCTTGATGCAAGTCACTTGTTGACTCTGCAGACAACCCTAGAGCGAGTGCCTCTTTGCGTTCGTTCAGTTCTTTTAACAGATCTCTTGTCCAGGCGTTCGTAAATGGCCATTTGGGGTTGACGTTCCCGAGGTGTGAATCGGCTTTCCGTTTCAATAGTGACCGTTCCAAGTGCTCCAGTGTTTTATGGCATGATCTCAGCTGTGATAGGCAGGTTGCAGATACACAGTTACAACCGGGATCATCTCCGAAGGTCGAAGCTAGGAGGGCGAGCTGGTGCAGTAGGCCAGCGATGTTCTGTATCTCGTTGGCGACGATCCTTATTTCGGTCTGTGTCCTGCTTTCGATCTTTCCAAAGCACACCGTCAGCCGGAAAGTGGCATCGGCAATGGCCCGGAGGCCGCTGAGACCATCCGCCAAGATGCTCGTCTCCATGGTCTTCCGGGCCTCAGTCGACGACACAGCGGCCTCAAGCTGTCGATTCGGGTGACTTTGAGAGCAAGAAAGATATACCATTTAACGTCTTTGCTGACACTTTGAGAGTGAAAATGAGCCGCACAGTTGAGTCACTGCCTGTCCGCGTGTCGGCATGCACGTGTGACGTGTTTGGTTTTCCCCGCATGTGCGACAACCAAATGGCAAATGGCAGCTCATCTAGAAGATGCCAGCCAAGAAAAAGCTCCCTTGCATAAGAGCTCAATGCGGCAGCTGGATCCGAGTAACAGCTATTTCATTTTCCGATCGGAAGCGCTCAAACATTGGATACGACCACAGTTTGAAAAACAATGATATGTGTGTAAATCTTTCAGTTTGGGAATTGAGGGTAATATCGCATTCTTTTGAGCCTCTGAATACAAGAAGCACTTCCAATCAAATTTCGTCCGTGATCCCGCTTTTGATGCCACACTTCCAGGCTTCGTTCCATGCCACACAGTGGGTTGCCACGCAAGAATGGCTCGGTAGCGGCGTACGCAGATGAATGTTGTCGCGATGGGCCCATATATGAGGGCTCACGTGTGGGCCCATATAGTCCCAGACGGGTATATATATCGCCGTATACGCCCGATATCCCTTTTAGAGAGTTAGACCGTTTTCACTATATATCTAGACCCCTATCTGCAACAAATGTTTATTATTCATATCCAAACAACAACAGCAACACCCATAATAGACTATACTTAAAGGGACATGATTATTTATACGAGATAAATATAAAGAGGAAGCATATCATTCGCGTCCTCTAAACCCTTCTCTACCGTAATGGAAGCCACCGAGCAAAAAGATTTATCATACTGAACCGGAAGAAAATAAAAGCTTGTAATTAGTCTCAGGAAAGGCCATGTGATTGTGTTTCCCCCAGATCTTCATTATGCGTCTCACGTAAGAATGCAGATTCGGTCATTCCTGCTCTCAACTCGGCCGCTTCTCGGACCCTTCCAAGCGAAGTCAACTTGCTTATCAACTTGATGCGGGTGCTCAATGCAAGTTGTGTCGATAACCGCCTCGATCCCCAATCTTGAGCTTTCCTTGATGCAACTTCGTCTAACGACAGGCTTTCTTGTAGGTGGAATATTTCCGAATCCTTATCCTCGAGACTGAGAGCCCGTGCCATACTTTCGTGATATGTGCCCAACAGTCGCAGACCATCTAAACCCCAGTCTTCCCGAGACGCTGGATTTGCAGCAGCGAGAAGAAAAATGCCCTTTTCATACAAGGCACTGTACTCATTTCGCGGTAAGCGCAGACTCGAAGCCGTGTCTATCACGATGTTTGCCAATCGGTGATATTGGTATGAGTTCTCCCCAAATCTCACAACTGCGCGCTGAGACAAATCTAGGAAATTTTTGTGGAGAATCCGATAATACATGACTCTTTCGTCGTGGTTGGCCATGGAACTGATCACTCGATTGCTTGCCAGAATACTGTTGAGGTCGCATTCTCCGCGAATATGCGTATAGCAGTCGGCCACTATTCTTTGAATTGTATATAAAGTGCTGTAGTCGACTTGATCAGCCTGCTTGTCGAATAGTTGTTGCATCGCGGCGGCAGCAAAACTAATGGGTTGTCCGGGATATTTGATATCCAGCATCCGCGATAAATGGATGAGGTAACGTTGAAGGATTTCCCCGTTTTCTGTTGTGTACATATTTCTTCCGTACATAAGTCGTGGAATATCGATGAGGAGCCGTTCATAAAACCGAATTGGTTCTGTGCCGCTCCTAATGACGTTTTCAAGGCCTTTGAATGCTTGCCGAAGAAAGGGCCCCCAATGCATGAAGTCTTTCGTGAAAAAGAATTCAAACGCTATACTGAAATTGCAATATACAGTTAATCCTTGATCAGAAAGCGGTTCATATCGATTCAATAGGCGCCAAGTGATGTTTCGCTGGGCAATATCCAGTATTATCTCTCGGATGCCAGCATAGGTCTTTTCGGTCCATTCATGCAATCGATTCCCGTAAAGTAATACTCTGGCGGGTCCTGGGGTATTCTTCGTAAAGCTTTTTCTTAAACTATCATGAGGAAAAAGAGGATGATGAACAGAGCGGCTAGGGAGGAGACCGTGGTTGAGATGCCGCTTAGCTGGCCTTCGACAGGTGGTCACGCCGCCGCACGTCTCGACGGGAACGCCATGGGCGCGACTTCTTTGGAGAGATTTCGTGTTGTACTTTTTCCAGTTCCATTTCTGAAACTGGCGCTTGTACATTCTCTCTCTATCCGCATCAGAAAGTCAGCATTTCAGTGTGTAGTCTGAGCGACATACGTGGCTGAGAATGAATATTCATTCGACATGACGTCTATTATTTGGTTGAGTGGGAGGTTTCCCTCTAAGTAGAGACGGCGAATGACATCCCTCTTGGTGTTCCAGTCTGCTTGGCTCTCGGGGCGAGGAACTCGGGGCCGGTGGTTGAGGGTGACTGGTACTTCCGTGATAGGGACCGTAATAGGGGCTGAAGTCGACAAAGGATGGAATGGGAGATTCTGCCGCAGGATCGGCGATTCTGACAGATTGACGAAGCCAGAAAAGTCGGCGATGAGGCCGCATGATTGGGGATTCGAAGTAGTCCGGTTGTCTTCGGCTGCATCCGTCGACACGAATGGAACAAGATTGAAGCTCATGGCTCTTGGGTCGTTTCCCAGTTATATGTAGTTCTCCAGTTGTGTGTGTTGTGTATATTGGAAAAGAGACAAAATTTCGATGTGTATGAGTTTCTCAAATTGAATTTTATAGTAGTTGTTATTATAGATTTACAAGAGTGAAGAAAGTATGCACCAAGCAACAACTACGCTGTGGACTGAGCTTTATACGCAGTTGTATCTGTGCACGAAGTGCTCATGAACTGATCAAATTGCTGAAATATGGGATTAGAAGACCGCGTCAGTCTGAACACCAACCATGACATCAGACTGGCATCCGAGGTTTGGTCCCAAGACGCGAGGTCTTTTTGAGTGTTGGCGGTTGCTAATTGGACGCCATACGCATGCCAAGTGATGGTGTGCATCTCACGCTCACAGCTCTTCCTCTAGAGGCGGATGATAAAAGTCCCCTACATGATAGGCTGGAAGATTAGGGGTGTCTCTTGATTGTATGGGTTGCAGCGTGTAGGTCAAGGATAGAATTGTCAAGGCTTACCCGACTGGGGCGGCCTACCTACTACCTCTGTAAGACATGGAGACGTAGATGTAGGCTTCAAGATTCTTGACCGCATATACCGAACGAGTGTGCCTCGACGGATCCCATAAAACGGAATTTCACATCTACGTAGCGCATGAACATGGGTGCTTTGAGCAAGTTGAGGCATACTGAGGGCATCATCTGTGTTGATGAGGGACGAACTGGTTCGCCAGCCGGGATGACATTTCGGCCCCACCCATCCTTACAGTGTTCTTGAATCCAAAAACTGTGCAGATGGTGCACAGGTTGCGGGGTTGTACAGTACGAATACCCAGAGCTCTACGGTGACGGTGAAAGCAGGCAGCGGCCAAGGAGCTGTGCCGCACCCGCACCGCTTCCCGCTTCCCGCTTCCCCCCCCTCAATAATCTTCGAACCGCGGATTTTCACCTTTTAATCTTTTTTGACTGGAAATCCCGATATCCAGGCTCATCGACTGACTTTCGCTGCTCGGGCTTGACTTTGCATGACTGCGCTCGCATACCTCCCCCGGCTTTCGTTATCGTGTATGCCAGAGACACCACCAGCTTCGGCCATATAACACAACACTCGATACCTCACATTCCATCTCCCAGGCCACAATGGACGAGCGGCCGAGTAAGCTTCGGAAGCACACGCACCATGGCTTCCCCTTGGCCACGGCCCTTGTGCCGCCGCCGCCGCCGCCGGGTACCGACAGCTTTGCCTCGCTTCCGCCTCGCTGGTCGCCTGTCGAGTACTCCATTGCGAACCACTACCGCCACGGTCCCGCCATCTACGGGGAGAACGCCTGGCCCCAGGGCCATGGCATCGGTCAGATGGACCAAGCCTTTGCGAAACCTTTGCCCGAGGATGACCAGTCGGCACTCGCCTTTCTCCAGCCCGCCTCGTCCCTCACCCAGCCCTCTCCCCGGGCCTTGAGCACCTTCTCGTCGCCCTCCGTCGTCTCCCAGCCTTCCTCTGCCGGATCCGCCGTGTCGCCCACCCAGACCGACTTCCCGTACGAGTGGACGACGAGGAGGGCGTCGCCATCCACCACCTCGTCCGTGACCCAGACCGCCACCCAGAGGCCCTCGAGCCGCGCCCAGAGCCGCTTCGTCTGCCTCGGGCCGCACTGCGACGAGTCGTTCGACCGGGAGCAACACTTCACGGCGCACTGCAAGACGGCCCACACGCACACCTGCAACTGGGCGGGCTGCGACCGGCCGAGCTTCGCCACCAAGGACGGCCTCGCCTGGCATGTCAAGCTGGAGCATCTCCTCATCTGTCCCGCCCCGGGCTGCACCGAGAGTTCCTTCCAGACCAAGCAGATTCTCGAGAGCCACGTCAGATGCGCCCACACGGACGCCGGCAGTGACGGAAAGGCCAGAGGGAAGGGGATCAATACGGCAACAGCAACAACAGCAACAACAACGACCACGACAGGAACAAGGACAAAGCCCGCGGCCCAGATCATGGCTTCGACGGGCTCGTCCCAGGGCGCCCACGCCGCTGCGACGCCGTCTCAGAGCTCCAACGGGGACCGGGCCATCAAGCAGATACTGTCAGTGGCCGTTTCCAAGAAGAAGTGCCGCGAGCAACTCAGGAACGTCGTCGAGAAAAGGCTCAGAAAACAATACGGTACGTGTTTGGGCCCCTGGCCTCTCTCTACTGGGCACGGCTTTTATCTTAACACGCTTCCCCCAGGCCAAACCCCACGAACGGCAGACAGCCCGAGCGACTTTTCCCGGGCCCGCCTGGCCCGCCTGACCGAGGCCGCAGCCTTCCCCCTCGTCTGGGAACACGGCGTCCTCCCCTTCCTCGTCGAGTTCATTCCCAAGTGGTGCGGGCCGAACCACGTCATCAGCGTCACCCGCGGCAAGACGCCGGGCGCCCGGCGGATCTGCATCATGACCGGGAAAGAGCCGTCCCGGACCCGCCGCATCATCATCGCGGCGCACGTCAGGGACCTGCTCCCCGAGAACCACCGGGCCACCGTCACCTTCGCCTTCGTCGCCGGCACCGTCGACCGCATGGTCTGGGCGCGCGGGCTGAGCGGGGATATACCGGACGAGGTCTGCATGGCCCGGAACCCGTACTACTTCAAGAGCCCGTGCATGGGCGACAGCATCGGCGTCGACGGCACCGCGGAATTCGGGGAGAGCACCTCCACCCTGGGCCCCTGCCTCCTCGTCGGCGGCGGCAGCTACTGGCTCGCCAACTACCACCCCTTTGTCGACGCGTACCAGCACCTGGCCTCGGTCAGCGTGGAACACCCCTCGCCCAGCGACCGGGCGGCATGTATCGACGAGCGACACGACACCATGCCCGACACGGACTTCGCCATCGGCCTCCTTACCGCCACGTCCGGCATCGACCTGAAGACGACCCGCATCTCCCACGACCCCTACTGGGAGGAGTGCGACAAGGAGCCCCCGCTGGTCGTGACCGACTGGATCCTCATCGCCTCCAAGACGCGCCAGGCCAACATCCTCCGCCGGTTCCCCTCCGACACCATGCCGCTCCTGAAGGAAGTCCCCGTGAGGGCGACCAGCGCCGTCGTCCCGGGCGCCGCCGTCGTCTCCACGGGTCGCACCTCGGGCCAGCAGCGCGGCCAGGTCTGCGAGGTCCCCGCCCACGTCAGCGCCGAGGCGAACGGCACCGGCAGGGCCACGCGCGAGTGGTTCGTCGAGGAGCCCTACCCCTTCGACGACGAGGAGGGCTGGATCCGCGGCGGCGTCGGCGTCGAGGGCGACAGCGGCGCCGCCGTCGTCGACGCCGACACCAACGCCCTCGTCGGCCAGCTCTGGGGCCGCAACAAGTACTTTGGCGCCGGGCCCCGCCTGACCTTCTTCACCCCCGTCGGCGACCTCTTTGACGACATCCAGGAGCGGTGCGGCCAGCAGGCGCGCCCGCAGCTCCCGCAGTACCGCGACGAGTCCGACTGCTACCCGGTCGACCCCGGCTGCCGGCAGTGCTTCGACCTGCGCGCCTACCTCGACAGCAGGCGCAACTCGCGCGAGTCGCTGCGCTCCATTGTCGGCGGCGGCGGCGGCGGCAGCCGCCGCCGCAGCAACAGCGAGGGCGACCGCGGCGACCTGACGTCGGTCGGGGGCACGTCGGAGCTCGCGACGCCAAAGGACCACCACTACCACGCCTCCTGGTCCCGCGGCTCGGGCGTCGAGGAGGTCGGCTCGTCCTTTACCGGCTTCATGTCGCCGCCGTCGGCCGCCGCCGCCCCGCAGTCCTTCGCATTCACCCCTCATCAGCCCGGCACCCCCGGCATCGTGGACGTCAGGAGCCCCTACGCCCTCACCCTCAGCGCCGAGGACCTCTACGACGACGAGGGCTACACTCACGCCGTGGCGGACGCCGGCCCCGGGAAGCGTGCGGCCGCCTCGGTGCCCCTTGCACGAAGCTCAAGCCAGGGTGCCAAGAGGCAGAGATTGCACTAAGCGTATGTTGATTGGTCCTTTCGGATTTGTCGATTTTTTTCTTTTGCATTCATCATAACGGAGGGCAGCGGGTTGGGTAATCAGCCGGGGAACCCGCCTCGTGCCATCTTCTTGGCCCTCTGATCTCGGCGGTTGTGGTTCGCCCGCGAGCCCTTGCTGGCCTCCTTTCTCCTCCGCGCCGCCTCCGTCTCCTTCTCTCCCGTCGGACCCGCCACGTTACCGCCTCCCCTCCCGCCGCCCCTGCCGCGACCGCGACCTCCGCGACCTCCTCCTCCTCCTCCTCCGCGGCCGCCGCCTCTGCCGCCCCTCGACGAACTTGCTCCCTCGGGGTCGGACTCGTCGCCCGCCCGCCACGCCGTCGACGCGATCTCGGCCTGGGCGCCGGTGAAGGCCGCGGCGCCGCTGTACCTGGCCTCGAGCCGCCGCTTCTGGCCCGGGTTCCTCGAGAGCATCACGGCCCAGCCCTCGATGGCCTCGTCCGTCATGCCCGTGTCCTGCCGCAGCTTGCCCCGCGCCTGGCCCCGCCTCGTCGCGGCCTGCCTGTCGAAGACGGCCGGGTCCGCCTGATAGGCCTTGTAGAGCGTCTCCTCGTTGGCATCCTTCTGCCCGTCGGCCTCCTCATTGGCGTTGTCCACCGTGCCGCCGACGTCGTCGGCGTCGTACGTGTCGTCGCGCTCGTCGTCGTCCGAGTCAAAGGCCGCGAGCGCCGACAGGATGGCCGCCTTGTTGGGCGCCGTGGACCGGTCCCGCAGGACGTCGTCGGCCGTCTTCTCGGGGGCCTTTTTCCCGAAATGGAGCTTGGAAACGTCCAGCTCCAGCCTGTCCAGCTCGTCGTCGTCAAACACGTTGTGCCGCTGCGGCAGCTGCGGGGGTGTCGGTCTGGGTTCGAGCTGGCTCTTTCTTCTCTCCAGCCTGGGTGATCTGGGGGGCGTATTTTTAGCACACAGTATATCATAGACGATGAATGAGAAAACAAGTGAGGTAAAAACAAACAAACATGGAAATGAACAAATGAAAAACAAGGTAAAACGTACAGCTGCGCGGCGCGGTCCGCCGTCGCGAGGTGCGGAGGCAGCGAGTCCTCCAGCAGGTGCGCCGTGACGACCTCGGTGTCGTCGCCGTACTCGTCAAACAGCTTCGAGATGAAGGCCGATCCCAGGTCGGGGAACAGGTCCTGGATGAGGGAGATCTGGCTCTGCCTGTGCATGTGCAGCTCGCCCGGAACGTCGTCGTCGTCGTCGTCCCCGGCCTTGGCCTTGGCCTTGCCCTTGTCGACCTTCCTGCGCCGGACGAGGCTCTTGGGCCGCATCATGCCGCCTCCGGGCTTGCGGAAGCCCTCGAGGGCGGCGATGCGCGACTTGAGGGCGGTCGAGGCGGCGCCGGCGTCCTCGGCGCGCCTGAGCAGCTGGCGCAGGACGGGGGTGACGGTGACGAGCTCGGCGACGAGCGAGTCGTTGGCGCCGAGGGGCCCGGCGCGGTGGGCCTCGGCGGCGGATTTCAGGGAGAAGAGGACGTCGGCGAGCATGCCGTAGCGCGGGGGCTCGCCGCCGGTCAGGCCGACGAGGCCGAGGTAGGCGGCGGCGACGAGGACCTTGCGCAGGGGCGGGTTGGTGATCCTGAAGGCGGAGACGAGGCCGTCGAGGAAGTCGCCGCCGGCGAGGAAGAGGGCGGCGGCGTGCGGGGAGGCGTGGAGGAGGTGGTTGAGGGAGGCGAGGCGGGCCTCGAGCGACTTGAGGTCGGCCTTGAGGCCGGCCTCGAGGGAGCGGGCGAGGGACTTCTTCAGGCCGGCGAGGGCTTGCTCGAGGGCGGGGCCGTGGAGGGCGAAGGCGCGCGAGAGGACCGGCGGGGCGCTCCTGCGGTACAGCTTGGCGAAGGCGGCGAGGAAGGGCGGGGCCGTGAGCGCGGCGGGGGGCGGGTGGGACGGCGTCGTGAGGAGGCGGGAGGCGAGGGCGAGGGCCGACCTGAGCAGCGTCCTGGCGTGGGCGGACGGGCCGAGGACGGACGAGGGCCCCGCCGCCGTGGCGGCGAGCTCGGTGACGAAGGAGGAGAGGAAGGGCGGCAGGGAGGAGTCCTCCTTGGAGGCGTCCCTGGCCAGCTGGGCGTCTGGGAGGGCGAGGTAGGCCTGGGTGAGCGTCGTCCAGGCGTCGAGGAGAGACTCCCAGTCCTCCGGGGTGAGCTTGGCGCGCCATTGAGAGGACGGGAAGGGGGCGAGGGGCGGTAGAGAAGTCGCCATTTTGGAGACTGCTGCGCGCGATGGAGCCTGCCGGGGCGGGTATTAACGCGGGTGAGACGAGAAGGGAGAGAGCTCTACGGGAGAGCTTGCGGTTGTGTCTTTATCGCTCATCCATTCGGGAGTTGTTCTCGTTGGTGTTGTAGTTCTTGTTTTGTAATTGCGCTGAGAGGAAGATGGCGGTTCGGAGGCGAGATATGAGACGGAGGTGAGATGAGTGAGGTAAGGAGTGAGATGAGGCAGCTTTCATGACATACCTACGCAGTAATACGGCGTTCCCTCGCCGGATGATTCATTGACGTCGGTCGCCCTTTCGACGGAGCTCGATGCGGCGGTGGGGCGCTGGCTGACCTGCCTGGTACCTGTACGCACCCCTTCGGTACCTAGGTAGGTACGTATCTTTTCCGCAGCTGTCGTAGACCCCGCGCTAATCCCAATCGAGACTAGCGAGCCTCTCCTCGGTAAAGCCCTACCTTCCAATCCCCACGGAAAAAAAGAAGTTCGCGATCGCGCCTGCCCCCCGAACTTTCTCCAACTCCAAGCTTCTTTTGATAGCCAGACTTTCATCAGCCCTTCATCACTTTGCCGCAACCAAGCCGTTCGAGTCGTGAAGGAAACACCTCGCTCTCTCCCCCATCAATTAACCAAAGGCCTCCCGTCCAACCCCGCCTCAACAAACCACCCAAACCCGTCAACATGTCTTACAACAAGGACAAGGACTTCGGCGAGGCGCCCAAGACGCACAAGATCCGCATCACCCTCTCCTCCCGAAAGGTCCAGTCCCTCGAGAAGGTCTCGGCCGAGCTCATCGAGCGCGCCAAGTCCAAGGACCTCCGCGTCTCCGGCCCCGTCCGCCTGCCCACCAAGACCCTCAAGATCACCACCCGCAAGACCCCCTGCGGTGAGGGTTCCAAGACCTGGGACTGCTTCGAGATGCGCATCCACAAGCGCCTCATCGAGTACGTTGCCCCCCATCCCCCCCTCTTTGCCTTGGAAGCGGTCGAATTGACGTGCTAACGTTTTGCGCCGCAGCCTCAACGCCCCCACCGAGATCGTCAAGCAGATCATCATCAACATCGAGGCCGGTGTCGAGGTCGAGGTCACCATCGCCGCATAAGCGATTGGGAGATGCGCCAGGGACGAGAGGGACGCGGGGTGTTGTCGTTTTGGTTGTAGGAGGGACCAGACGGTATGGGATTTGGCTTGGGGAAAATGCCCATGCCGCGCCGCACGGCAGGGCAGGGCGACGAAGGCGCCGAAAGGCCCCTCGTCGTCCTCGACCCCGGCAGGCGCGGCGGGACGAGCTACGAGGTCTAGATACCACCCAAATCAACTGATGACCACCAAAACAGAGCCGCAAAAAAAGATGACCTCGAATTTTTCTTGCCATTTTGATGTTTAGTGACGGACGCCCCCCCCTCCCTGTCTCAATGAGCTTCTTCGTAACGAGTGGGTGGAGGCCATGGGCTGGTGTGCTGAAACAGTATTGAAATATTTGCCAGTAGAAAAGAACATGGTACCTTGAGCCTATCGGCAGGGCTGGTGGCACCGTTTATAGTCATCTGGCCCCCGAGATGCCATATCCCGTCCCCCCCTTTTCGCTGATTGATCGATCCTTTTTCATCAACGCCGTGCAATGCCAGTTCCTTTTACAAGAGTACAGAGATGACCCCGCCGGGATTCACCCCACACACCTCGCCTCACCCGTACCGCTCCCCCCCCTCACAAGTCCCAAAGGCAAAACTCCCGCTTCGGCGGCAGCTCCGGCATCATCCCTTCAAACTTGCCCGTCTGCGCGAACGCCTGCCACTGCTGCTTCGAATTGTCGTCGTACGCCTCGTCGGGCAGCTCCGTGTCCTTGTAGTAGTTGGGCGGGCCGTCGGGGAACCAGATCCTCGTCCACGCGCCGTTGAAGGCCTGGATCCCGGGGACGTTGTTCCGGTACGTGACGGGCTTCCCTTTCCAGTTGGAAAGCTGCCCGTCCATGCCCTTGGCGCTGTAGCTCGACACCGGCGGGTGCTGTCTCGAGCTCCCCGGCGGGTACGGCCCGCTCCCGGGCGCCGCCGCCGCTTGTTGCGCGGCGGCCGGCGCGGCGGGCTGTCCGCCGAACGGGTTCGATACTGCTCCGCCTCCGCCTTGGCCGCCCGCAGGCTGGCCGAACGGCGACTGCGTATTGTTCTGGCCGAAGGGGTTGGGCTTCTGGCCGAGTTGCGCCGGCTGGCCAAAGGCGCTGGTCTGCTGTGGCGGCTGCTGCGTCGGCTGCGCTTCCATTGACGCAGACCCGAATGCGCTGGGCTTGGGGTCTGGCTTTGCGCCAAAGGGATTGCTTGCCGCCGGCTGCATCTGCGCGGGTTGGCCGAACGGACTGGCAGACGCTGTCTGCGACGGCTGGCCAAAGGCACTAGGAGCCGCCGACTGGGAGGGCTGGCCGAACGGGCTGGCGTTAGACTGCGCAGGAGCACCGAACGGACTGGCATTCTGCGTCGTGTTTTGTGCCGCTTGTCCGAACGGGCTGGGGCTGGCTGTGTTCTGCGCCGCTTGGCCAAAGGGACTGGCCGAGTTGCCACCTGCGGCAGCGCTCGCAAAGGGGCTGGCACCGCTCGACCCGCCGCCAAAAGGGTTCGGCTTCTGTCCCAGCGCGCTCGCTTGGCCAAAGGCGCTGCCAGTGGCACCGGGCTGTGATGGCTGGCCGAATGCACTGCCGGAGCTGCCGCCGGGCTGCGCAGGCTGGCCGAAAGCTGGCGCTCCAAAGGGGCTCGGCTTCTGGCCTAGTGAAGATGGCTGGCCGAATGCCGATGTGCCACCTCCGAGGGCGCTAGGTTGTCCAAAGGCAGACGTGGGCTGGGAGGGCTGGCCAAAAGCTGGGGCCGAACTCTGGCTCGGGGCGCCAAACGCAGACGTCGGCTGCGACGGCTGCCCGAACGCGCTGCCGGAGCTACCGCCGGGCTGCGAAGGCTGTCCAAAAGCGGGCGCGCCAAACGGGTTCGGGCGCTGCCCCAGGGCGGCTGGCTGGCCGAAGGCGCTTCCCGAGGCCGCTGCGGTGTTGGTCCCGCCACCAAAGGCTAACGAGGTTTGCTGGCTGTTGGAAGAAAATGGGTTTGACGACGCAGCCGAGGACGAGTTGGATGAAAAGGGGTTCTGCTGGCCGAGGGAGGACGCGGCCCTTTTCCCAACGGCGAACTCTCCCGTCGTGCCGCCCGGTTGTGTCCCCTGCTTGCAGATGTCTATTCTGTTGGGGTGCTTCTGCTCGGCCGACACGATGAACTGGATCGCCCCGTCGAGATTGCCGACCGCCGCCTTCATCTGCTGCTGGGCTTGCTGGTAGACCTCCTGCGCTTGGCTAAGCTGCCGGGACGTTAGCCGACAACTGTCGTGTCGAGTTCCACGCTCTGGTATCCTACCGCTTGTTGAGGGTTTCCGGCGGCCGTCGCCATCAGGTGGAGAAGCCTCATCTCCTCGAAGCTCTGCTCGCGCATGGGGCCTCCAAAGAGCTGTTCGGGAGCGTCCCTACCCGGACCGTAGGCGGACAGGATCCATTGCGGTGCCTCTGACGTCAGGTCCTTTTCGATGGCTTCTTTCGATAGTTGGTACGGCAGCGCTGCACGCATGTCAGTGCTCTAGGTCTCTCTCAAGTGTGCGGATCGCCTGTCCGATGCACGAACCATCGTTGCCACCGCGATTGAATCCCCCTCCTCCCTGGCCGAAAGCTGAAAAGCGGTTGTTCGATTGGGATCTCGGGTGCTCGAATCGGCAGTTCTCTGGTCGCACACGTTAGCTTGAGACACTCTCTCAGAAGATACAGTGTCCCTGCGGCATGACAAGAGATCAATGGATGGGCATCGCGTCTGACGTACGTCCAAACCTGCAGTTCCCCTGCTCGTAGAACTTGCAGACCACCATGTCTAGGGCCGTAAGCGGGCGTTCTGTGGTGTAATTTTCGGCGCGACGACAGCAGCTATGTCATTTCGGAGGCCTCGAAAGCTCGGGAGGTATCGGCAGGGCGGGATGCAGATAAGACAAAGCCGTCAACTGTCACAAGGGCGCGCGGGTTGGGCGTCGAAGAAGAAATGAGACCTGATATCAGCCTTTCGCAGCCTTGCTGTTGCTGGGCGCTAGCGCGGCTTGGCGGGCCAATGGGAGGGTAGTACAGTGCTTATACAGTTCTAGAAACCTTTCGCACTGCTACTGCCTCTTTCAGAAGGAAAGACCTACAAAATGGGCATGATCAGAAAGAAGCGGGCAAAACGGTCAGATGTTCCGTGGAAAAAAATACAAATGTCGGGCTTGAATAGCCAGAAGCGCCTCTTGAAGTCAAAGCATGTCACAATAGGCGAAATAGAACTTCATGTCACCCACCATTGGCCCCATGCCTTAGTAAGTACAACGGCCAATAGGTGGTGTTCAGGTTAAAGTATGGAACTAACATGGCGAAAATAGCAGCAGTTTGCAACAGTGGCAGGTTCATTAAAATAGCAGCCACTACAATTAATTACTACAATGCCCTATTCCTGTTCCCTCTGAGCATCATCAGGTATCTCTCTAACGAACTCAAAGTTACAATCGTTTCGATTGGGCTTAAGAATGTGAATCAAATAGGATTGGTTTGCTTGTAGCGACCTAGGGACAGGATAGCAGGGGCTGGAAGCACATCATCCTTGCCCAAAAGTAACCATGTCAACATCAAGAGGCCATTCATCCGCCAGTATCTGCTTAATTTGCCGGGTTCACTACCAGTAGCCTAGTTATTTATCGAAGTACTAAGGCTATACTCACCATGCTTTTAGTAGTAGCAGCGTCGGGGTTTTTACCTGTCTGCGTCTTCTTTCCTTTTTGTTTCCGCGCCTTCCGATCCTTCTCAAGCAGACTCTTCCCCTTTTCAGGGAATGGCATAGTTTCTGCTTTTACCCTGCCCTGTGTTTCTCACTGCAGCAGAACCAGGACGAGGAAGGGTGTCTCGAGTGAGTCTGAGCCGGATGACGTGCTTCTGGGGAGCTTTGTGACGGTACTAGTGTATTTTGTCCATTCGCTCTGCAGCCAAAAGAAGAGCCTTAACACAGTCAACATCCTCCTTCATAACAGTAGCTCGCTCGGCATGAACTGCAGCAAGCTGGAGACCTATGATTATAGATTAGTAAGTTGTCATTACAGTAATGAGTTATAGGGATAAAAAATGGCTCACACTTAAACATTGCCGTGAGATGGGCCTCAGCTGCCTCTTGGAGGGTGAGAATTGCAATCTTTGGAAGGCGATAGTCGTTTCTTCCACCAACATCTTCCATGACCTCTCCACAAAGACGCTGAAAGGGCGCCTTCGGCAACAGAAGTCTGCTTTTCGCTCGCTCGTGGAACTTGCAGAGTTTGCGCATAGCTCTAGCTGCAAGTTCATCAGCATTTAGCGATCAGTTTAGGCAACCTATCAGTACTTACTACCAGGCTTGTGACCAGGCTTGCAAGCCCTTTTTTTTTAATGCGCCGACACGTGAGATCTTATTGGGTCGTGTCTTTCTGGTTGGGGTCTTGCTGGCAGAAGCTTCTTTTTCCGCAGGTGGTTTTTTTGCAGACACCTTTTGGCGCTCGCGGGATGTCTGAGCCGTTGACATTGTGGTAGCTCTAAATGGTTAGAACTAAGAAAGAGTAGAAACTTGAAATGGAATCACTCACTACTTAGAAACCTCGCGTGCCTTGGTTGTGAATAAAAGAAAGAGAAGGAAGGGAGAAAAAAGTGCAGTCCGGAATAGGAAGGAAAGTAGGACGAGGGAGAAGCGCCAAAGTGAGGAGGCTACAAATCACCAAACCAATAATATACAGTGCCGAATTGCTGTCTAGCAGAGATGAGAACTTGAAAACTCACTATCCTTGTTGCATTTTGTACAAATAACAAAATCCGAATCCGAAACTTTTCTTTGCCTTTTGCTGCAAACACGTTTGTTGATGTTATCTTGGAAGGTAGGTATTGCACCTAGGTGGATCGTCCAGAGAACGACGAAGGCCAGACATGACACGGAACTCCTGAATCGATCGACTTCAATTGCGCGTTGCTAAAGATTAAGACAAATACCCCTAACCACCCCCCGTCTACCCGATGACCCCGGCGATCATGGGCTTCAGCTGCCCCTCGACGTAGTCCGGGTTCCGCCAGTCCGACCAGTCGTGGGTCAGCAGGCCCCACGTCTCGTCGTAGTCCTGCGTGCCCTGGCGGACGTAGTAGCTGCCCACGAGCACCCAGACGAAGAAGCTCACGCGGACCTCGGGGAGGTAGCCCGCCAGGCACGTCGAGTAGACGCCCGTGTACGAGTCGTCCTCCATGTTGAACCCGAACTCGGTCAGCGAGACGGGGAACACGTCGGCCGTCGCCGGGTCCGACGCGTTCGTCGCCTGGAAGCCGTTGTTGTACAGGTTGTACCGCAGGCTGTCGCAGCTGCCGATGCTATTCTCGTAGTTGTGCGTCTCCAGCACGAGCTTCTCGCCGTAGCCCGGGAAGTCGGAGCGCGAGAAGGTCCCGTTGCCGGGCTCCAGCGCCGTGCCGCGGAACACGGGCGTCACCGTCGTGTCGTAGTTGAGCCCCGAGAGGTAGATGAGCACGTCCGGGTTCGCGCCGTTGATGGCGGCGGTGCCCCGCCGGATGTAGTCGTACCAGTCCTGCCAGTGGTACGAGGCGGCCACGAGGTCGGGGTTGTCGGACGCCTGGCGGAGCTCGTTCCGGAGGGACATGGCGGCGAGCGCGGGCCACGATTTGCCCTGCGCCGGTTCGGTCAGTCAAAAACGTTGGGTGGGGACGGCTGAATGGAGGGGGGGAAACACTTACGTGTGTCGCCATGTAGGTGAGGCCGCGCACCCAGTTGGCGGCGTCGAACTCGCGGTCCCCCCACCACGTGTTGCCGTCGTCGCTGGAGCAGCACCACTTGCCCTTGGACATGTGGTTGTCGAGGAGGATGTGGACCTGTTGCTTGGCACACTCGGCGGCGATGGCGTCGTAGACCTGCGGCGAAAGAAGGTCACCGAGTTAGCCGGGGGGGTGGCCTCAACACATAAAAATCGTACAAAAAGGTCTTGTGTCTCGCCCATCAGAAAGGAAACAAAAAAAAAAACGCACCTCGAGGCGGGTGGTGGCCTCGGTGAAGGAAGGGTTCTTGGCCAGGACCTGCGCGAGGACGGCGGTCCCGTTGGCCTCGCCGAGGCCCTCGACGAAGGCCGTCCTGAGGTCGACGTCGCTGCCGCCGTTGGCGTAGATCTGGTCGACGAGCTCGATGGCGTACGTCAGGCGGATGGCGTTCATGCCGACGCTCCGGATCTTGGAGACGGCCTGCTCGACCGAGTTGTACTGCAGGCCCTCGGGGATCATGACCTCGCCGTGCCCCGGCCAGTTGGTGCCGGCGAAGTTGACGATGTTGCCCGAGGCGTCCTGCTGCCAGCGGCCGTTGGTCGTTAGGGGCCCGTTGGGCCAGGCGGCCTGCCTGGCGTGGGGGGCGGCTGCGACGGTGCTGGCGACGGCCAGGAGGGAGCTGAGGAACTTCATTGTGGTCGGAGGGGAGGGGAGGAGCCTGCGGGAGGTTGTCGCTGGTGAGCGGTCGAGGTGTGTCACCGCGCGGTCCGCCTCTGGCTCTTATACCATTCTCTCTCTCTCTCTCTCTCTCGCTCGCTCGCTCACAGCAGCAGCAGCAGCAGCAGCAGCATCCATCTTCCAGACAGGACGGGACAGCCATCATGTCCATGTGGCCCTGCTTGCCCTCCACCCACCCGAACACCCCCATGAACAGAGAGCGGGACCTGCAGGCTCGCGCCAGGAACCGGCCTCTGACATCACGAACACTGGACTGGCAGTGGTAGCAGGCCTCGGCACTAGGTCTTTACTGGGCACCCAATATCACCGTCCAATGCATCATGACTAGTCGCCAACCATGTCATCGCCCGCAGCGGGGCTCCAAAGCTAGTCGAGGGGGGGGACTTTGGCCCGAGAAGACGAGCACAGCCGCCGGACCGGGAGGGGGGGGGGGTGACGGCCAAGATTACGATATAGGGAGCATGAGAAGCTCCCAAGGCGGGTCGGGTCAACGAGGTAGGGGACAGCGTGCCAGGAACAAGATAAAGTAGTAGCAACGGTCGACCTCGGCTTGAAACAGGGTCTGCTTATCGTGGGTAGTGGAATTATGTTTTCCTTCCACCGGCCGTCCCACCCCCGCATTGCTTATCGAGTCTACCCATAGCATGGATGGATCCCTTCTCCGCACGCACGTCGTTCCCCTGGACGCCCCCTCCCCCCCCCCCTCCGGCCCAAGCCTCCCCAAAGCGGTCGTTGCTGCGCGATCACAAGACGATCGAGCGAGCCCGTCAATGTTGCCACGGGAGTGGAGCGTCGAGCCACGGCTCCGCGATCCCCGCGAGGGAAAGATAGAAACAAAACAAAAACGCTCGAGCGAGTGACGGACTCTCGCGCCGGTTGACGCGTGCCTCGAGCGCGATCAACCGCATGTCCCGGAACTCCTGGGAGAGACGGGTGACAGCTGCCCCCTGGGAAGGGTGCAACGAAACCGTTCCTGGCAGGAAAGTGTCTGCTGGCCGATGAAGCGGCTGAATGGGCTTTCACTCACATGGTAGGTCCCAAAAAAAAAAAAAAGACGGCAGAAGTTGAAGGGGAAATAGAATGAAAGGCAAACGAGGGGAAAGGGGGAAAGCAATTCAACGACGTGAATGGTGCGCAAGTGTCACACGGGAGACAAGGGTACTCACACGAGTCTGTCTGCCGTGTACAGGTAGGGTAGGATTCGGTCCACTTCCTGTTCATTTTGATCCATTGGTTCTCTTGGGGATCCTGGGATGCCAATTGACACGTGGGAACACGCCTTTACGTCTCCGCTCAATGACGGCAGCTTCACCCGTTCCCGTCCCGGTGCGTGTTTCTCGAGAGGCTACCTGTTCTTGTGCCGTCGGGATCTCTGGAGGCCAAGTCCATCACACATCCTTTCCACCATCAAACCCTCCATCCCCTGTCCAAAAGGGTTATAGAAACCAAAAGCAAAATCGAAAAAAGCAACAACCTCACGCCCTAGCCCGGAACTCGACCATCGGCCCGTCCTTCATGCTCGTAAACGTGTCAAACAGCTGCATCTCCGAAACCCGCCGCCTCCCCTCGGGCAGCCCCGGCCGCCCCTCGGCCGGGTCGACGACGCCGACGGCCCTGCGCAGGTCGTACAGGAACAGCGTCCGCGCGAGCGTCGTCGACATCTCAGCGTACGCCAGCCCTTTCCCTATACACCCCCGCGCCCCGACGCTGAAGGGGCAGAAGGCGCTCTGCGCCCGCGCCACGTCCTCCTCGGTCGTCGTCGCGTTCCCGCCGGCGGCGACGGCCGGGCTGCGCGCGCCGACGATCCATCGCTCCGGGGCGTACGTGTAGGCGTTCGGGAAGTAGTTCTCGTTGTGGTGGATGGCGTAGTGCGGCGTGCCCACGACGGTGCCGGCGGGCACGCTGGCGCCGTCGATGACGGCGCCGCCCGGCAGCACCTCGCGCGGGAGGAGGCCGCCGACCGAGGGCGACAGGCGCATGGCCTCGTCGATGCAGGCGCGGAGGTAGGCGCAGGCGTTGAGCGCCGCGCCCTGGCGGATGTCCTCGACGTCGGCGAACTTGGCGCGGACCTCGGCTGTCGCCTTGGCGAGGGCGTCGGCGTTGCGCACGAGGTAGAAGAGGGTGGCCGCCATGGCGGTCGACGTCGTGTCGGCGCCGGCGATGATGCTGGGGCTGTCAGACGTTGGGCTCATTTACACACTCATGGTGAACAGGTAAGCTAGACAAAAAGGGAGAGACTCACAGCAGGTTCGACTCGCCCCAGAGCTCGGGGACGGAGAAGCCCAGGCCCGACTCCGGGTCGCGGGCCTTGAGTAGGTAGTAGAAGAAGTCGCGGCGGTCCGTGTCCTCGCCCAACTTGGTGCGGTCCGTCAGCTGAGCCTTGCTGTAGGCCATGTAGCGCGCGCGGCCGGCGGCGATGGTGGGAAACAGGAGCCTGTCGAGCTTGAGCTTGTCGACGATGGGCATGGTGCCGCACTGTGGCTGTCAGCGTGCCGTCTCTTTCTCGGCAGTCTGTCCGCGACGGCCAAGACGACAAAAACTCACCAGGAGATGCCTCTTGGTGGCGGCGGCGATCAGGTCGAGGGCGAAGCGGTTATCGGGGGCCTCGAGCATGTGGAAGGCCTTGCCGAAGGAGAGATCGCCGAGGATGTCCATGGCGAGGTAGTTGCACCAGTCGGTCATGTTCTTGGGGGCGGACCAGCCCTTGGAGTCGGCGGCGGCGGCGGCGGCGGCGGCGTCACGGCGGCCCATCTCGTCGGTGAAGCAGCGGACGTTGGCGAGGATGTAGCGCTCCATCTCCTTCATGGCGCTGTCGGAGAAGGCGTGGGCGAGGACGCGGCGCTTGCGGGCGTGGACGTCCTTGTCGCGGACGTTGTGGGTGTTTGGGGCGGGGTGGACAAAGGCGTCGTAGAACTCGGCCTTGCGGACGTTTGTGCGGAAGCCGTAGATGTCCTTGAGGGAGGCGGCCGAGTTGAAGGAGAGCGAGTTGGGGCCGAAGCGTACGATCTTGCCTGGGGGCGTATAGTTAGTCTCACATGCTGGCACGACGTGTGTCTCTCAAGCGGCAAGCGGGTAAGGGGTCGGCGCACCATATTTGCTGTGAAGCTTGTAAAAGTCCAGATGGCGATCGCCGTTCCAGGCGTGGTAGAGCTGGTAGCCGTCGGTGATTTTGGCGACAAAGGGGCCCGGGTACTTGGCCAGCGGGTGGAAGAAGAGGCGGTAGACGACGACACCGGCGACCTGGTTACCGTCATGTCAGACTGACTGGGCGCTGGCTCCTTCTCGTGCATGCCGCTGCTCGTTCTGTATGTCGTCCATGACGACTCTCGGGGGGCAGGCATATCGAGGGATTCGAGGAATGGGAGGAAACTTACGTATATTACGCCTCCCACGGCCGCAAAGCCCAGCCAGAACCACAAGTGATTTGCCTCTGGCGCCATGGTAATTTGTATTTGTCTTTTCTTCCTTCTTGTTCTTGTTTTTCTTGTTCTTATTTTCTGCGTCAAACAGGGCTGATGTGAGGTGTGGCAGAGCGTATTCCCCCGTCACTCACTTACTCTGTACTCTTGAAGGGCGTAGGGGGAAGAGAGAATCGTCAATGATGAGGAATGACGAGGATGGAACGTGAAAAGGAGGAACCTCGACTACTTCTGTGACACGAGACAATCGAGAACCCGTGCGTCCTGGGCATCTCTCTCTTTCCCTCTCTCTCTTATTGTCAAGTATCGAAAGGAGGGGCCCTACGCAACCGTCGGCTTTCCACGGTCCAAATCGGGATAAGGAGGACGGCCACGCGGAAAGCCACCAGGCAAGAAGGAAGGGCTGAGCTGGTCTGGTCTGGTCTGGTCTGGTCTGTTCTTTCTCCTTTCTGTCTTATCGTCCCCCACCTACCTAGGTACCTAACCTTCCTGTTCCGGGGGTGCGGCTACTCTCGGGCACATGTTGGACGTGAAGCTTGGATGTGCATCATACACGCTAGGTTATTACAGCGTGCGTACCAAAGTACGAGAGGAGGTACCTTAGGTACAGTGGGTAAAACAAAGGACATGGAGCTACCCCAGACTCTTTGGCCCGCAGATAGCCCACGGGTACGCGGTCGGTAGTACAGCTATGCTATATTTGCACTCGGTAGGTACTTTTCCACAGGTACTTACCCCAAGCATCAGTCGCATCCCCCGCACTGAGGGGTTTCGCATCAGGACACGGGAACCAACCGGACGCGGGCTGATTACACAACACGTCCCGCTGAGCTGCATATTCGTTACTAACAGACCGCAGGACGTGCGTCCATCTCCGTTGTCTCCTTCCTTTTCTCACTCTCTCTCCTCCCTTCCCACCCGTGTAAGAAGACGTTGGAGAAAAGAAAAAGTCGGTATTAGTGCTACCCAGGTGGTACCTTACCTACCTACCTAATCCAGCACCAACGTGGTACCGCCTTACTGTACCTATGCATATGCGTATACAAGTATCTGTACATGGCTGACCAATCACCGGCGCCGGGACCTTCGGCTACCGGCAACAAGTGGGACCAGTCCACCCACCCTGTCGACTGCGGAGAAGTTGGCATGACAGACAGCAAGACAAGACAGACACAGAACCTGAGGGGAAAAAAAAAAACCGAGGGTAGGGAACTCCGCTCGAGGTCCGCGTCTTGGATCCTCGTTTGGCACCGGCCTTCGATGGCTTCGGCCGGCTTTCTTTAACCTTCTTCTTCACCTTCTTCTTCTTCCTCTTATCCTTGTGTGCATAAGCCCCGCCATCGTCCAGTGTATCGAGTCTGCAGAGTAAGCCGCTGTCAGATGGGGGGAAATGACGCACCTTCATCACATACCCCATTGGGGAAAAAGAGAAGAAGAAAAAGGTCTTTGTAGTATAGGCGATAGGTAAATCTCCTTGATAGTTTGAGCTATTTACCCCCATACCCAAAATATCCATGACTGCCGCTGGATACTGAAATAGATGGCGGCCGGAAGAAGCTGACCAAACGCTCCATCCTCTGCATCACATCGGATAGGCTGTGCATCGGCAAACAATCACATCAGTCGTCGATGTTATCATACAGGACGGCATGTTCGATACCGTCTACACTCATCGCGTTGTTGCCCAAGGTATACATCGTGTATAGCCTTCACGCCTGCCCACATTACCACCTTCGTAATCATTCACCTTGCCGTCGATCCCCCCCCGTTGCCTGCGTTGCCCTGTACCCTGTTACCCGCATACCCCGTACCCCATTAATTCGTATCCATATCTTATCTCAGTGGTTATAATACCTCGGCTCGTCAAAGACGTGGTACCGGTGGTCGCGCACTCCCTGGCCCCGGAACATGCTCGGGAACCGCCACCCCGGAGGCACCTCCTCCTCGCTCACCCGCTTGTTGCGCGTCTCGTCGTCCACCGCCTCGATCCGTTGCACCTCGTCTTCCGACCGCGGGATGACAAACTTGGCCACCTGCAGCTCCGTGTCCGTAATGGTGCTGCGGCTGACGCGCGCGTACCCCGTGCGCTTGAGGCCCTTGTACAAAATGTACTCGCACCACCGGTCCCAGTCCGTCGGGTCCACGTCGTGCATGCCCGACGTGCTGCTGACGTACGTGTTGTAGTTGCCCTCCAGCGGCTTCGTCACGAGGTACGACAGCAGAACCGACGGGTTCTTGGACTCGCCCATGAGCTTCGAGAGGTACTCCGTCTGCAGCCGCCGGTCCTCGGGGTCCTCCTCCTGCCCCGAGTGGAAGACGAACACGTCCACCTCCTGCCCGTACACGTCCAGTGTCGCCGCGATGGCCGGCGCCAGCTCGCCCACGGGGCTAGGAAGGAGGTGGTGCGTTGATCGCAGGATCGGGAACTTGGAAAGCAGCGCCGAGCCCCACGTGTGCTTGTTGGGGCCCGGCCCGTAGTCGACGTACATGCCGAGGTCTTCGGCGAGGAACTGCGTCGTGTCGCGGTTGCCCATGATGATTCGCTGCAGGTCCGACTCGAGAAGACCGACGACGTCGATCTCCAGCTCCTTGATGAGGTCGCGCATGCGGTACTCGGACGACCACATGTCGTTGTCGAGTGAGAAGTGGATCGTCCAGATGCCCGCCGTCATGACGCGGTCCTCGCCGTGGTAAGGCTTATAGTCGTTGGTGGGGAAGCGCATGAACGCAGCGGCGAGGAAGACGACGTTGACGAAGGCGGCCGCAATGGTGTTGTATTTCTTGTGCTGCGACGGGGTCGAGCGGCGGGCATCGCGGCGGCGGGCCTGCGACGAGGTGAGGTCGAAGACACCGGCGCCAATCAGCAAAAACGTCGTCATCATGACCCAGTCAGTATGCTCGCGCACAAGGGGCCCGCCGGGAACGAAAGCGTAGGCGACGACCCAGACGTGGAACAGGACCATGATGTTGTAGATGAAGAAGCCGAGGCCGAACGTCGTTCCGGGGCTCCTCTTGGCTGCGTTGGACAGAAACGGGACCGACAGACCCATCAGGTAGACGGCGGTCGTGAGCGCGCCGTAGTAGCCGAACCAGTGGTGGTAAGACGTAAGGATGGCAGCACCCACGCAGCCAATGCCATAGGCAGTCCAAGAGCTCATCAGGCCGGGTCGGTAGAGACCGATCAGGAGACCAGCCGTCATGGCGACGATGGTCATCCAACCGTACGTGTTGGAAGTGGGGCCCCGGATCGGGTAGCCGTCCCAAACCCAGAGGATCATGGTGCTGGTGTCCGACAGCAGGGAGTGCAGGCCAAAGAATAGACCGCCGAAGCCGAAGGCGGCCAACAGGGACGAGCCGCCCTTTTGAGAGTCCTCGGGATAGTCGCCGGCGGTGAGGGGCGATCTGCGTGTGAATCGCAACGCAGCGACGACGGCGATGGCGAAGCCGGTGGCGTTCCAACCTCCGTTGGCGGCGTGCACGACGGGCCACAGCGGGTTGTTGGTATACCACATGAACTTGGCCGTGGACGACGCAATGAGGCCAATGGTCCACGCGAGAATCCTAGACTCGAGACGGCTTTGGTGCGCTCTCTCGGACCACAGCGTCGCGGTCCAGGCGAGACAGGACGTCGCAACAGCGAAACCGACAGTGAAGAGGCGGTTTGCAGGGTCGACTACCTTGTAGGCTAGCAATCCGACTAGCGAGATGAGGTGAACAGTGCGCTGGTTCTTTACGACGAGGGACCGGATTCCACGGATCCCCAGAATCGCGGGCAGGATGGTGGACATGACGAAGGCCTCGTAGCCGGAGATGCCCATGTGCCACAGCGGGAAGTACCACACGCAAACGCCGAGGCCGGTCAGCATGGTCCAGAAGACGAAGCCGTGGTAGACGTCGGCGGCGGTGTCGAGGGCCTCGGCCCAGGTGAAGCGGCCGGTGAGGACGCCGGCGGTGGCCTTTTCCTTCCTGCAGGCTAGTCAGCTGCGGGTGGTTTTTGAGGGGTGCGGCATCTGGGGCGGCTTACTCCTTCTCGAGGACGGCAGACGGGACAGACGACTGGTTCACACTGTGACGAGGCTTAGATTACGCTCTTCAACTGGTCTATTGTCTGTGGCCTGGTGTACGGTATGTACATGACTCTATTTCGGAAGCCATTGGACGTACCCCTTGCTTGCCCCCTTGACATCCTTGATCACCACTTCGAAGGTGCTAAAGTCGAGGGCCGTGACGGCGTCGAAGGCGACATCGAGGAGGATGAGGGCCCATTCGAAGAAGGCATAGATCGTGTAAGCTGTGCGCGCGCGCGCGCGGAGTCAGCTACCCGTCGTCTGCGACACCCGTCTTGGGCAAAGAAAACTTACCTCCGGCGACACGGTGAACCTTGTGCTGGATGAAGAAGTAGATCAAGGGCGCCAGGGTTCCGAAGAAGGTGCTGGCAATCCACTTGCGGTACTTGATGGCCTGCGGATTCGGCGGGCTGAGCAGGACGCATCCAATGGTCCACGGGAGGGTTGCGACAATGTAGGAGATCATGAAAATATCGTGCCAGTCGTGGTCGTCGGTGGAAGTGACGTATGTGAAGCCGCCGCACATGACGGTGCGCAGGATGCCCATGGCGAACGTGAACTTTGGCAGCGTCTGGCCGGGTCTCCTCGTCAACAGATACCACAGGCCGACGAGGGCGAAGCGCGGGCCCGAGGTGATGGCGATGAAGAACATGTAGAAAGACCGCTCAGGGTACCGGTCGCCAATGGTGGCTGAGACGGAGGGAAACCACTCTTGGGGGTATCCGTACCACTCATTCTGGACGATTTTGTGGTAATGCAGCGAGACACCGACGATGAACGCGCTGATGAAGGCAGCTATCGGAGGGAATGGTCAGCTTTTGGACAATTGTGCACGCCATCCCATGGCCGCGCAACCGGACGGGTGCGGTGCTGCCTCTGCGTCACGCGATGATGATCGCGACAGCTTCAGCAAGCAAGCAAGCAAGCAAGCCGGAGTCGGTACCGCGCGCGCTCGGCGACTTACTGTAAGCTGTGGTGGTATGCAACCAACTGATCCATTGGCCATTGAACGTCAGCGCAACGCCGCCGTCCTTATCCTTGTACCTCGACGACATCGTGTGAAGTTGTTGCGCTCTCTTGGGGGAAGGACAAGTCTTCTCAACTCGGGTGGCAACAGCAAAAACAAAGACAAAAGACGCTCATCCGAGAGATCCGGCAAGCGAACCACTGCAGGCAGTCAACAGTCGGGAAGACCGGTTGGATGGAGGGGAGGGAGAGAGAAAGAGAGAGGAGAGTGGGATTGGGAAGAGGAATTGTGCAGCAAGCTAGCACAAATAAACAACTCGGCAAGTCCAGGCAGCCCCGGCACCGCAGCACCAGGAAATCCGTAAGCCTCGGCGGGCCGCGGGAGGAATGGGACACTGCGAAGAGGAACGGGATCGGTGATGGAGCTGTGAATCGCGTGGTTGGGCTGACCAGGGCCACGCAGGCTCCAATTCTTTTTGACGACAGTGCGACCCCTGGCCGTGGGGACTCTTCGTCGACTGGTTGTTTGCGTGCTGTGGGATGGATACCAGGGGGGTGAAGGGCGACAAGGAAGATGACCAAATAAGACCGTGTGGGTTTTGTTTGACGAGGATTCGAGGTTAATGTTGAGGGGGAGCCACCGGAGCTTTTGCAGTATCCGTACCTCCGTAGGTATTCCCTACCTCGTACGGATACATAATTACGTATGTAGGAAGCTTCAAGCGCCCCCTCCCCTGTCTGTTCCGTTTTGGGATTGGTCTGTGCACAGGGGTGGCTTGACGCAAGGCTGAAGACTCTAGCCACAGACAGCATTGACCACTCCGACACGGCCTGGAGTCCGGAGGGGTGTTAAGCCACACCTCGGCAGGTGCCCCGCTTAATTTTCAGTCGGGTTCCTCAGCCTTGCCAACTTTTTTTGCTTTTTTTTCCCCATTCCCTTCGTCGGTCTGTCTGCCTCCTCCTCCTTCGTTTCTGCAGCGCTCTCAGTACACTGCGACCAGGCGACTCGACTCAATACTTGCCGGGGAAGAACACAGCACCAAATCCGCCCTCTTTCTCGTTCTCGGATCCGTAATCATGGCCGTCGCCGAAAAGGCCCGCTTCTATCTGGAGCGTTCCGTTCCCCAGTTGCGCGAATGGGAGGAAAAGGAAATCTTCACAAAGGTAAGAAGCTGCCCCCTCCCCCAAAACCCCTCGTCGTCAACCACAGAGAATTTCGACGGCAAATCTAACAAGCTAACCCCCCCTCCACAGGATGAGATCCGCACAATCGTCCAGAAGCGCAGCGACTTCGAGCACCGCGTCCTCGCCCCCCGCTCCAACCCCGACGACTTCAGCGCCTACGCCAAGTGGGAGCAGTCCCTCGACGCCCTCCGCTCCAAGCGCTGCAAGCGCATGAAGATCGGCCATGTCGCCTCCCAGCACGCTACCCAGGCCCGCGTCCTCGCCATCTACGACCGCGCCGTCACCCGCCACCCCGGCCGCAAGGACCTCTGGCTCCAGTACCTCGCCTACACCGCCGACGTCAAGGCCACCAAGCGCTGGCGCCGCGTCATGGCCAGCGCCCTGCGCATGATGCCCACCGACCCCGACCTCTGGGTCTTCGCCGGCCGCCGCTCCGCCTCCAACGGCGACATGGGCGGCGCCCGCGGCTACTTCATGCGCGGCTGCCGCTTCTGCACCACCGAGGGCACCCTTTGGGTCGAGTACGCCCGCTGCGAGATGGAGTGGCTGGCCAAGATGGAGGCCAAGAAGGGCCCCGCCGGCAGCAAGAAGAAGGCCGAGCAGGAGAACCCCCTGGCCGGCGAGAAGATGGACGACGACGACGAGATCAAGTTCAACGACGACGACGGCGACGAGCAGGACGACGACGACGACGACGCATCGAGGCTGCCGACCTTGGCCAAGGACAAGGTCATGAACGACGAGGAGAGCAGAGCGCTCAAGAACAACCCGGCCCTGGACGGCGCCATACCCATCGCCATCTTCGACATCGCCCAGAAGCAGCCCTTCTTCGGTCCCGACGTCGCCGAGCGCTTCTTCGACATGTTCGCCTCCTTCGCCAAGGTCTCATCCGCGACGAAGATCGCCGCGCACGTCGTTGACGCCCTGCGGGAGCGCGACCCCGCCCACCCCGCCGCCTGGAACTGCTACATCCGCCTGCCTCTGGTCGGCGTCAGCCCCGACACGCCCCAGTTCCCCCTCGGCCTGCGCGACGTCCTGTCCCGCCTGGGCCAAGGCCTGGACCAGACCTCGGACAAGGCCGCGCTGCAGAGGAAGTCTCTGGTGTGGATCGACCTGGTCCTGCTCGTCAAGGACCTCGACGAGGGCATCAGGACCGTGTTGGAGCATACCAAGGGAAAGCTGCAGTCGTAGCTGCCGGTTATCTATATACGGAGAAGTTATTGTACAAAGGGAGGAGCCGGAATGGTACAGATGAGGAGGGAGAAAAAAATGGCGGGGGAGCTATAGAAAGGAAAAGTGTTTTATATATGGCGCAAACAACATGACGGAGATTAGGAACGGCCCCCGGCGGGATGTATCCGGTGTCTTGCCCTCGAAATCCTTGATACCACTTGCAGAGATCAATCAGCCTAATCAAAATTGGTCAGAAAACAAAAAGGGAAAAAAAAGATGAATGACTTTCCCGATATGTCGACATCTGCCAGTTTCGCGGCCGGGGCGTCCGTCACGCCGCCGTGTAGTTGGGGAACTTCTTGGACGCCTCGACCGTCTCGTCCCACTCGCCGTCCTCGTCGAGCTCCCGGGCCATGCGCACGACCTCTTCCCACTCCTCCGGCGCGACCTTGGTGACGCTCAGCCGCGCCAGCCGCAGCAGCTCCATGTCCCGCAGCGGGCCGTCGCCCCGCGACGCCTTGAGGAGGCTCAGCGGCACGATGCGCGGGAACTTGTGCTCGATCTTGACGTGGACGAGGCTCCACTTGCTCCCGTCGTGCGGCGCCGCGGCGTCGTAGTACGGGTTGTCGTTGATGCAGGCGTTCCCTGGACGGTGTTAGGCCGATGGGAGGGGAGGGGGTGGATTGGGGAAGGGAGAGCGACGTACAGTCCGGCGAGTGTTCCTTGACGATGCTCATGATGCCGACTACGCCGGGCTCCTTGCAGTTGGAATGGTAGAAGAAGGCCTTGTCGCCCTTGCGCATGCTCCTCAGGTTATTCCGCGCGACGTAGTTGCGGATCCCTGACGCCCGTTAGCCAACCTCGTCCGTGTCCAACGGTACGCACTTCACGCGGACAGATATCGCTCAGACGCACAACACGCGTGCACACACACACACACACACACACACACACACCTTCCCACCCCTCGGGCGTCTTCTTCGCCGCCAGGTCGTCAATGGAGAACTTGATCTCGTACCCGTCCTCGACGCGCACGTCCGGCTCCGACTTCATCAGCCAGTACCGCGGGCCCGGCGGGTTCCTGGGCTCGGCGTCGGGGTTCACGTCCGGGACCGGCGCGGCGCGCAGGGCCGCCAGCTCTTCCCTGGTCTTCCTGGGCGCCGCCTCCTTCTTCGCCACCGCGGGCTTCTAGGTTTCAGTAAGCGTTGTGAGCATCCCCCGTCGGTCTGTACCCGCACACCGCACATTTTGCACACAGTAACACGCAGACGCCTGGGCGTGAGGGGAAGGGGTCCTGTAATTTCATTCGGCTCACCTTGGCCTTCTTGGCGGGCTTGGGTTCAGGCTCGTCGTCGTCGGCGGCGAGCTCGGCCCTAGACGCGCCGTCCTGCTTGCTGGGCAGTTCCTCGGCTTTTCTCTTGCGGCTGTTGGTGGTTGCCATCGGCGACGCGGCCTCTTGAGTCGCTTTCTTTCCGCTTTTAGTCTTCGCGACGTCCTGGGTCTTCGCCGGCACCGGCTTTTTCTCGTCCGCCGAGGGTGCAGTGCTCAGTCGCGTCGACGACCGCAGATTGCGGGTGATGGCGGGCATTGTGAGTGTAGATGGATGGTAAAGTGGAACGAGACGACTCCTAATGCTTGCATGAAGACACACGTATGGCGTCTCAAAAAACCTGATGTGGCTGGCAACCCCTGCTTGTCTTGTGATATTTGCGACTCTGGGCATGAACCTCATCACAGACGCGGAATCGAGATGAGATTGAGCACCGTGTCGCGATGCCACAATTTGCACAGTTTGGGGGTGGTTATGTAATCACCCGAGTCTTGAACTGACAGGCCAGGGTTGTGAACTTTGTTCGACCAACGTCTTTCGTACAATTTTCGCCCCGCAAGAGCTTTGCCTAGGATGTGACATATAGCTGGTTAACGTCTGGTTGTTCCGTTTGAGCTGAGCAAAATCGTTCGATGCCCGTCTTGGTTCTGTTGATCTCAGAATCACCTGAACATCCTGTCCCCAGGAATAGGTGAATCTTACTAAACTATCTAGATAAAGTCGATCACTGATGAGCCTAGCTGAAGACGTGCTGTGCACACTTTCAATCTCAAGACATTGTTTCCAGCTTAATGCAGAACGGCCGGCTTACACACTCCTGCAAGTTGAAGGGAGGGTGCTGGGGAAAACTGACATGGCAATTGCGTGTGATTCTAGTCTCAAGCACTTCAGCTGTGGCTTGTCTTTTAAAACCACAAGCTGCTGCGCGAATGATTATGTTGCGGTAAATGGACCAGAAATATCATCATGCCAAACAGAGTCTCGTAGATACTGGACACAGGATGCAAAACCCATCTCAAAAGATACACGTCAAGCCTTATATGTCTGTACTTAGGGTCAATGAAACTGTTATCAGTGTAAACGGCGCTATATAATTGTTCTTGGTCTTTGATACATTCGGCGTTCTTTTCATTCTCTCCTAGTGAGTACATGCTGTGTGTACACTATAAGCACTCCGTTCCGAAGAAATCCACACCTGACACCATGCAAATATTTCCAGATCCAACTTAGAACCAGTCCAGTCCGAAGGCCAAGCCCACCATCTTAGCACCCGACTACCAAGTTCTAAGCTTCAGTCCACCACGGACTCTGATTCACCAACTCCACAGCAGCTCGGAATCTCAGCCCGAAAACGTTTCGCCCAGCCCGCTTTACACCTAATCATACTGCTTGAGAAACCCTTCAATCTCACCAAACTCTCGCCTCACAACCTCCGCATGCTTCTCGCTCCTCGGCACAAACCGCACCTTGAACTCATTCGGCGAGCTCACGAAGCCGTCATCGTACGCCTCGTAGCTTGTGTCCGGTTCAATCGCGGTCCCATCCTCCCCGATCGCCCGTTCGATTCGGAACGCCCACAGCATCTGCGCGATCAGACGCCATTGCGTCCTCTCAGCGAGTTGCACGCCGGCGCACAGCCTACGCCCGGCGCCGTACGAGTAGTGGTCGCGTTCGCCGTAATTCGAAGAGGCGGCGAGCTCCGGCGCGAGCTTGTGTGCCACGGGGAGGTAGCGGTCCGGGTTGTAAACTTCTGGTTCGGAGAACGAGCCCGGAAGGTGGTTAAGGCCGTATGCCGGGACGAAGACGGTGCTTCCGGCCGGGATCAGGAAGCCGTCATACCACTGGTCTTTGGTCGCGACGTGCGGCATGCCAGAAGGGGCCCTGTGAGAGAAGGATAATTAGCCCGAGTCTTACACGTATCAATGACTAAGTGAGGGACGTACACTGGTCGTATTCGCAGCCCCTCTTTGATGATACAGTTGATGTATGGCAAGTCTTTGAAGTCGGACCATTTAGGACTCCTTTCAGAACCACACACACGGTCGAGTTCAACTCGCGCCCTCTCCTGGAAATGCGGGTATTTAGCAAGGAACAGGATGTTTGTGAGGGTTGCTGTAGCCGTAGTGTCAGCAGCGCCCTGGTGGACCGCCCCAAAGAAATTGTTCAGGGCCGTGTGTGAGTGTGGCACGCCCATCTCGATTTCTCCCTCGAGTACGCCGTCCAATAGAGATACCCTCTTATCGCCAGAGCTGCGACGCTCCTTGACTCGCTTGTAGGCCTCGTCCCATGTGCCCGTCACGGTCTGGTAGCATGCATTCCCGCGACGTCTAGACTCCATCCAACTGGCCGGAATGAGCTTCAAGATTGGGAACTGGTCAACTGGGAGGTAACTTCCTGGTGCGAGTGCCTTTGTTATCTGGTGAGGCGTCAGTTTTGCTACAAAAAGCGGGCAAGTGTCGCGGGCTCACTGCTTCCATGGCGATGTAGACGGCCTGGTCATTAACGTCAGTAACCGCAGGTTTGTGGAGTTCACCAAGACATAGTTACATATGCCCAAAAGCTTCCCCAGTCCGCGGCCCGATTACCAAACAGGGTGATGCTCGCGATTGAGGCTGTTGTTCGCTTCACCGATTGTATAAACTCCTCGGGCTTGGTCAGAAGATCGTACATCAACATGGCGACTCTGCATCATATTAGCACATGAAGTGCAAAACGGGGACTGTGTTTGTTTATATCATGGCGTACTCAGCTTCTTGCACACTCTTCAAACTCGTGTCCAAATTCTTTGGTGAGAAATACTGAGCAATGATCTTGCGCTGCTCCTTCCACATTGCGTTGTCAGTCATCGTGGCTATATTCTCACCCCCCAATGCAAGGCGGGACTGTTCATCACATGGCCTGTCGTTAAAATAGGCGCCCTTGGAGACCAGAAGTTCGTGAACGGCACGCTTGTCATTCAAGACAACCATGGTGCTCTTGCCGACCTTGATCGAGTAAATTGATCCATATTGGTCGCCCCATTCTTTGAGTCTGGAGACCTAGTTAGCCCAAGACTATACTGTGGGCAACTTTTGTGAGACCTGCTTGGTATGGAAGCGTTCGGGCGGGATGAGGTGGGCGTTCCCGAGAATAGGGATTGTTGGAGGACCAGGTGGAAGGTTTTTCTCCCTGCTTCCGAATGTGAGGATTTTGTAGAGTAGTAGGACGGATGGGATGGCCCAGAAAAGGGAGTAATAATTGACCGCAAAGGGCCACTCGGTTACTGTCAACCCCATGGTAGGTGACAAATTTCCCTCAAAGACAAGAGCATCAATCCATGACTGTCAATACATTCCGACGTCGGTCCGGCCCCCACGGTATATATATCTACTGATTAAGCATCAGCCCAAGTCGCCAAGAATGATCTTCGCTGGGCCCCCATGGATGATATTTCTTCGGGAAGCTCACGTCAGATTGAACCCTGCCTGTGGTGGGAAATCCGTTGGACTAAATCTACTGAAGCTATGGGGTTACAGCAGCTGCGGATCCTTGCACACGACGTCCAGTCTCAGACGCTTATTTAGCGCCTTCTTAGTGTCCCTTTGGCTGCGCAAGCGGTCAATATTTCGAGTGTCTCAGTTGCTTTACGACGCTGACTGCATTGTTAGTGAGTCGCTTAGATAGGCTATTGCGGTCATGGGTATTCAAGATCCATTATTACTAATAAAGCCCACTACAGAACGCATACTATCATTTGCTAGTCTAACCTGTACCTCCTAACTTATCAAAGAAGCCCGAAACAAGGTTTAAGCCGGAAGAAGTGCCGGACACCTTATTATTCCTTTCTTTTCTCAGGCGAACTAGTTTCGGTAGAATCTGTTCTTCAAAAGACATAGTCTTCGCATCACAATGCCACCAGGGGAGCAAGTCACAATCGAATTACTCTCTCACTTACCTGTCGACTTATCCGAGGTCGACGACAATTAGGAAATGTGATTTAGCCCCCTCCAAGGCCGCCAGAATCACCCCGCAAGTTTGTATAATTCCCAGCCAATGACAGCGAACTGATATGTCATTTCGTGAGACGGCACACGCCAAGTGAGCGTTTTTGTTAATGCAAATAGTCATCTACCATTCTTTCTTTATGTGGTGAGACGAGTGGCTTCTCTAGAGTGCAGCCCTCGGCGTGTGACCTATGTATGATGTGTGATGATATTGCTTCTACGAGGGAAGTGTAAGCTGCTACGCTATAAATGTGGTATTCCAACTTAAAAAGTCTGCATCTCATCATGTTTACTAGAGAGGCCCTGGCCTACGAGACGCTATAATATTCTGGCAGTTTGTACTGGTTAGGAATCAGTGAAGAACTACACTTACAGCGCTCCGAAGATGAAGACCCGTGCATCCATGAAATCTGCGTACGAGTATAGTTGAAGGCGACATTAGTGCGATTGGACAGTTATTCACCAAGAAATTCGGTTGCGACATGTAGTTAGCTCAGATGGGGCACGGCCAGCGTATGAGCTATTTATGCAATATTGCGTGGTATATAAATCCAAGCTGCCTACATCACCTAACTTGAAGACTTATACGAGTGGCATCCCTCAAAAAGACCCCGGCAAACATGTGACCATAGTTGTCATAACCCCTTCTACTGGCCATAAAAGTCTTTAAAAGACGGCAAATCGTCAACTCCAAGCTCCAGCACCAAAGCACGCTGTTCAAGCCGACAGAGTGGTCTTGACTTCTGCAGCTCCATATGCTTAGACTCTGGCTCTTCCGAAGCCGGCCAGGATCGGATCCAGACCTCGGTGCCCCGCCCTGCCGGCCCATGCCAACGGACTAAGCGGTGAAGCTGCAAAATCGGTGTGGTGAAGTGCAGACCTGGCAGCTCCAAGGTGTTGGGTCAGTGAGGTTGACGGCCTTGGGGTTGCCGCCTCCAGATTCTGTAACTGCGCAGAACGGCCTGGTCATCGTAGCATCGACCCCCGCCGTGCCGCATACAAGCGTTGGTTGAGAGTGCGTGCAAGTACCGCCGTCGCCAACGCACAGGTATATAACGTAGGCCAGAGGTGAACGGCTTTCATCATTCTCACACCTATCCGTTTGAACTGTGTATGGAGAATCTTGCCCGAATCCAGTGACATTAACGGTTGCAAAATTGCTAGTCAAGTAACCTAACGTCACAGGTTAGTCATGGGCTGCCTAGTACAGAAATGTGCATGCCCCTAGACTTACCCCCACTACCGTCAAATTTGTTGCAAGTTTGTCGTAGTTGGATATTATTAAAAGTGACCCCAAGTGATGTAGTAGCATTCGCAATAATGTCTTTTACAGATGGATCAAGAATGAAGTTGTAGCTAGAGTGCTCGGGGTCGGAACTAAGCGGTACATCGTTAAGGTTGCCGCAATCCTTGTCGCGCGGAAGAAGTCGATGGCCTGCTACTGCTGCTGCTACCGAACCGGTGACTAAGCAAGCCAAAACCGCTAATCTTGCAGATGGATGCATTGTGTCTTGATGTTGGAGTGAAAGAATGACCTGAACAGTGAAAGAGCGACTCAAGGAATAAAAGAATGGAATGTAGGTGTACGAGACAGATAATATCGAGGCTTGGCTTAGGGGTCTTAGACAAGACGTGGAGTTTAGACATTTTATAACAATTACAATACTGCCATTAAAGTCATTGGTTTCGCCATATACTGTAGACATTAAAAAGTAAGTCTTGTCGGTAATCTCCGTATCAAAGTTCCACATTGCAGGCATTCTAAGTAGGCGCTGTAGGAATAACACTCAGTCTCCACTCCTGAGACGAAATCTTTAGTTGATACCTCCCTTAGGGGGCTATAACTGTTCCATCTCAATGACTCGGCATTGGGCCATAGATTAGCTCTCGTCAAGTATACTGGGGCTCTGCGTGCCAGCAGCTGACTCGCAATTCTTGGCATTCCCTATTCGGCTTTCAAACTCAACTCTGAATCCGGCCCCGGTGTCGTCTGTGCGTTCGGCTTCGTCCGATGGCCCCTTACTTGCTGTTAGGGCATTTTCTTGTCTGTCATAGGTCGATGCTCAAAGCAAATAACCTTTTACGGAGTGCGGGTATTTGCCCAGTCAGGTGACAAGAATGGCGATCCGTTGCCATAATAAGGTAGTGGTAAGGAGAAGTGCCCATTTGATCTGTCACTCGAGTGCCAGTGTATCTGCCCAGCGTCTACATAGCAACATCACTTCTCAACATTTTCTTTACAGACGCCAGATCATATATTTTTACATGAGGACGAAGAATCTCGTCAAGAAGAATGGCTAAACGTTCGACAGCAGGCAATGTTTCCTGAAGGGGGAAGTGACTACTGATATCAAAGAGCAAAAACCAACCAGGGAAATCCAGGTAGGCCAGAATGGCCGGGCTGGGCTAGATCAAGCTAGACAGAGCCAGGTAAAACCGAGCCGTTATGAGTTGGTTGATGGCCGAATCTGGGGGCTGAACGCATAGATGGTTCCAGTCATCGGCGCGTAAATCAGCAGAGGACGTAGATTGCATGTTTAGCGTCCACTATCCGACCCATATATAACTTGTAGCTTCGCTGGACAATTCAGATACGCTGGATCTATGTAGACAATCTATGCTATCGCCAGCCTTATCCTACGCCCGCTATGTGTGCTCCATCCTTTTGAAGGCGCTCTTGGGCGATAGAGGGGCCTTATTCCTCTTCCAGCGTCGCTAATCACCTAGATGACTCCAAAGACAATAAACTAGTTGTTCTAGAATTACCGGTGTAGACGTCAGTTCATTATAGCCTTTTTGAACATTGAAAGATAGGTAACAAATAGTATAGGTAAGTACTTAGCCTATCCTTACCTAGCTGGTTAAATAGATGTAATTGACGTTGTACATGAACAGAAGGATGATAAGTTAACTGTGGTATAACAGTCACTGAAAATTCCGGCTTTACTTGCCCTGCTGTCTTGTGTGTCACCCTCGGTGGGCCATTTCACCCTAGATCACCCTTGTTCGCCCACTGCCTCACCCTCAAAGCGGGTCACAGGGTAGGCCTTGAAAGAGCGTTGAATGCAGGATCCTTGTAATCTAGTGCAACCTCGTGTAATCTTCTACTCAATGGGGTGATCTGGGCGAGTCTTGCCGCTCTTACGCACGTTTTACGATAGCTTATGTGAGACCAGGGGCAAATCAAAGTGATCTACGGACGCATAGGCCGAAATTATTAGGAGAAAGCGCTAACAGACATAAATTAAGCTTAATGCTAGTCATTTTCTTAGTAGCAACGCATGAGCTTCTTCTACTACGTGTGATAGGTAAGTAAATCCCGGCGGTCAGGTATCTACACACCCACTGGAGGTAGGACAGATACCTTACAAGGGGCAAACATAAGTTAAAAGCTAGTAATAAGTAAAGCTCAGTTTAGCTAATAGGCTAGGGCTAATTAATCTTATGGAAAAATCGGGAAAACTCTCAGTTGAAAATCTGACGAATTTAGGCCCTTTGGTTGGTTGTGTGGTCAGACCTGTAGTACTTGACTAGGGGGTTATATTTCGGCCTGATACCTCTGTAACACTGGGGGTACGGGTAATGTTTCCTTTTTCCTCCAGGCTATACGTTACTGATTTGACTTTTCTCATCAGAAAGCCAAATGCAACAGCTATAGAACCGTCAGCCAACCAATGTCTGACTTGCTTGTCCTTGGCCCCAAACCTTTGCCCAGATCATCAGCTGTCGACATTGCCACATGAAAAACGAGAATCCCCAACCTCCACATCGTTGTCTCTACTCCTACCTTCATCATGGAATTTACCTCTCCTCTTCGTGAATCTCACGAGAAGTATGCCCATCCCCAGCTGCTCTGTTGGACTCAGCAGACATTTCAACGGAGTGAAAGGCATAAAACAATAGGTCTTTAGATAGACGAATTATAAAGCAAAGAAGAAATCAGCCAAGGCAGCTTGTCATGAACCTAGAAGACTGAGGCTGAACAGAAAATCTTGTTGTTCCTCACACGTTGTTTGAAAAGGGTATCTAGGTATCCAGGTTGCACAACCATCGTGCGGTGTCAGACCCCGTGCTGCTGAGCGCCGGCTAAAATGCATCTGGACAGTATGAGATATAACATGGTGGCTATACACAGGGCGATGAACAGCATCGGAACAAGGACGTGCTATACCATTATCTGACTACCGTGGGCCAACTTTGTAGGAATATGGCTCTTGTTTGTTCTTAAAGGATGGAGTTCATGCAAGAATCATGAAACCTCCATATACACTTAATCTACAGCCTTTTCATTTTTAGGTGCTGGACTTCCTTGTTTTTTAGGAGGCAGCGGCTCTCGAGTATCCTTAGAGTTCTCCCTAAACCATTCGTCCTCCAGAAGTTGGTCGGCAGTGGGACGGTCACGGTGATCCAGCTTCATGATCTTGAGTATAAAATCCCGGTCGGCAGGCGGTATCTCGCGACGCGTCACTAGATGAAAGAGTTTCGTGGGGGGGCCCATGCTGTGAATGAAGTCGATAATACCTGCTGCATTATCACCGGCGATCTCCTGGAAGGAATCCGGGAAAGGGCCAAAACATCGGTACATCCGGGATAATACCACCAGTTCACAATGCTCATCTTCAGGGTTGCAACCCTCATTGGCGGGATTGAAGAGATGAAACCCTCCACCGTACAAGAGGCTGAGAATCTTCACAAGGCTTCCACGTCAGTATGTGCCTATAACTCCAAGGCCGAATTAGTGTACGTACGGCGTTTCCAAAAGACCAAATGTCAGTGGAGGTCCCCCACGGAAGACCGAGCTGTGCTTCAGGGCTACGGGTAACACTCGCGCCAATGAGGTGGCCTGGCTCCGTGGCAAACTTGGAGTGCTTGGAGACTACACCCCCAAAGTCCCCTAGCCGGATGTCCGTGAATCGTTCAGGGTCACCTTGCTGACCGAGATTTACAAATATGTTGTCCAGTTTGATGTCTACTATAGGGTCAGTTGCGAGTTGCTTGGATCAAGGTGTTAATAGGTACCCAATTACGGACCAGTATGCACCATTCCGTCCCGATGCAAGATACTGAGGGCTTCCAGCACGCTTTTAGCCACCTTCTTGATATCAGTTCGAGATAAACTTTGTCGATATGACTCGGCACGAAGGTCGCTGTCAAGGTACTTTAAGACGATGGACGGCGGGTCGGATGGGTTCGCAATCTCATCCTCAAGTGGCCGAAACAGTGGACTCGAAGCCTGGTATTTGCGCAAAATAGAGACCTCATTTTCGAGACGCCAGTGGCCTCGAATGCTCTTTACGACACATTTCCTTCCACTCTCATTCCTTAGATGTTCATTAGTTGCTATAAATTCGTCTGAACGGGTGAAGGGATGCCCACGTTCCGAGATAAACAGCTCCTTGATCTGCTGCCCGATGAAGTTCTTTGACAATAGAATACGTCGATACACGGCCACAGAGTTTTTGGCCGATATCAAGTAGCGAAACCATTCTTGCCTCGCGAACGTGGTCTGAGGTGTGGCCGCTCAAACGATTGATGTAAAAATATAGAAAAGATCAAGCGAAAGATTGATTGGTTGACTGAATTATGCCTATACGGGTACGAAGTCGCTCTTATGTCAGCAACATGCCAGGATAGCGGCCGGCAAACTGCCGACGTTTTCAGACGTTACAGGCCCCTGTCAAAGTAAACTATAATATTCACTATCGAGCCTGACCACGTGGCACCTCCGGCTCTTGGGGAAGCAGAGAAAAGTTCCGACTAGGAGTCAGGGGTGACAGTCTGTGCTCGAGAGACTATTTCGTTGGCCTATCTTGTGGACTTTCAAGAAATGCGACTGGCTGTGATTGAGAAATTGATAATACTGACAGAACATTAAAGGACTTTGACTGATTCCTTCACTATCCCTAAGCTGAATCTAATAATGATGTTGATCCACGCAATATTATAAGAGTTACATACACAAGGCTTTCAATGCTAGGTGCCATGTGTACCGTAAAATTGAATGCTTTTTGTGAATTCATTTACGTTTGCGCAGCAGCTGCTATGTTTCCAATATGAGCATCGTCAAGTTGCCATGTTATAGTGACCTGCCGGCCTAAGCAGCAATGAATCAGGTACACTAAACGGCTAGTGTCTCGGCCGAATGAGAATATGTTTGGTTGGATTTGGCAAGATCTGTCAGTCTCCATTGTCAGTTGAGCTGTTCCATTGTGATTGGTGTGAAAGAATAAATCGGAGAAAAACCAGTAATCCTTTGGAATGCTACGTACGTATTGGCCCGAGTGGAGGTCTTCATATCTTTCGGTCACTCCATCCTCTGGGCGGATTCGGTAGCTGCTTAGCAGCTTAATGAGGAACATCTTGGCAATAGAACAGCCAGCCCACCGACCAGGGCACATGTGGGAGGCGTAGCCAAAGTTGACGTCATCTCTTGTCGCACTACCCCAGTCGTACTTATTGGAACCAGTCGATGTCGAAGACACCTTTCGCCGCAGGTCGTGATAGCGACGTCCATCCCATTCGGCCGGGTTCTCTAGGTTTGAGTTGGACAGGTGAGCCGCCGTCATGACTACCTCGAAGACGGTCCCTGCGGGAAGCACGACCCCATTGGGCAGTGTTTGTGTCTTGTGGATTTTTTTCATCAGGTTTGCTGCTCGCCGGGGAAGCCCGCGGCTGATTAGTTTGGATTCTGCTACGACGGGACAGGGCCGGAACGTACAGGCAGCTGTTGGATGATGTTTGTGAGTCTCTTTGCAGAAACTGTCCAACAGTGAAAGCCTGCGAAGGCTATCCCGCGTGAAGTTCCAATCTTCCAACCGCTCACCCAAGACTTCGTGAGCCTCCTTGAGTACTTGATCAACATAATCAGGACGAAATGCAAACTCGTAGACAACCTGCGTTGTTGAGGGTCCGGGCGAGAAGACAAAGGTGAAGGCGAAACCAATCAGAATGTTGGTGAGAAACTTGTGATCGTGGCGCTTCTCAGCCGGTGCCATGCGAACAAGCTCTTCGAACCATTCGTTGTCCACTGAACCGTTTGGCGACCCTCCCTCGAAAGCCTGGATGCATTTCTCAAATATCGGTGCCAAGAACGCGGTCATCCGCTCCAGCTGCGCGTTGACGTGACGCACTTCAATTGAATATGCGGCAGTTATGCGAGCCATGATAGGTCTTTGTGCCTTCAACTTCTTCATTACCGGGATCAGTGTAGCTGAATACTGTTCGAATATCTCCACAACCTCTGCTCTGAAGACTTTACCCATTATGACACGCCATATAACGTGAGAGTAGACATGTAGAATTTGAGGCTGCATGATAACGCCCTTCCAATCTTTGAGGTTTGAATACATCAGCAAAGTTCGCGGGACCGAAAGGTCAAGAGGTGGGAACCATTGAGTTTGGTTGGGGCAAGTGGAACTTACTGTTGTTATCAGAATAATCGGAACCCTGGTCTAGAATGCTGCTTAAACCTTCGTCCAGCGCCTTGGATATCACATCAAGATAGCGGTCTAACTCATATGTCAGTCTTGAAAATTTCAATCGGGGTATTGTCGAAGCACATACCAAATCCCGGCATGCGTGCGCCAAGGTATTGATAAAGAAAAGGCTCTTCGAACGGCGCGCCGTGCAAGTCACAGAGAAAAAACTTGACCTGGTTAACTTGTTTTCCTTTTTTTCCTTTCAGAAACTCATGAACCGGATACAAACTTCTTTACGGGCGGGCGCCACCTCTTCGTCTCTCTTCTTGCAGATCGCCAGCCAATGTTCCGGTGAAATGAGAACCAGATCGGAGCCTGCAGCCGTCAGCAAGGCGTCTATTGTACACGTTCGAGGTTTTGTTTGTCTTAAGGGGGACTTACCATCTAGTGCCGTCACCCTGAACACGCCACTTTTGACATGGTTGAACCCCTTTTCAATAATCTCGACTCCATGCGCAGCGAAGTCTTGCCTGGTCGCAAACCAGGATTTTGAACTTTTGATTTTGGGAATGGAGTTATCTGCAGTGATACGATTGAGAATGAGCGGCAGGACGAGAGCGAAGAGTACAGCAGCGGAAAGAGCAGGAGTGCTGCTCAGCAGCCGTACTAGTTGTGGCGGCCAAGGTATGTACAAAGGGATATTGCTGGAATCCATGCTTAGAAGACATGTGTTGAATCAAGGATGCAGTTGCAGAAAGGATCATGGGTGAAGCAGAAGAGGAAGAACAAGTAATTGATAGTTTCTTTACAGTGCAGTTGCATCAATGTATATTCCCATGTTATGAAGGTAGATGGTAATCCCGAAGTGCGGTCCGTCCGATAATAACCTTTACCAGACGTCTCGTCTTGAATGTTTCTGGATGTGATTTTCGGAAAATTATCCGACAAACAAGACTGCAGAAACTCTAAGACAAGCTTTAAGACAGCCTCAGTCCGACCGAAGCGGAGTTTTAGTCCACCTCTAGATGGAAAAATCATGCTTCATTTTACTCGAGTTCCGGGACACTGTTCTGGAAATTGTTCCCGACTACGGATGTTGAGAACCAATCGCGTCGCGACTTCCGGGGAGCGGTCATCTCATACTTCGAAGTGAGGGCACAGGATGTTTCCTTCGGACTCCATGCAATCGTACGATAAATGACTTTTCCCATTGAACTTCAGTTCCCAATCGAATACGGGATCTGGGAGTTCCGCTCACGAGGTCGGTATCCTGTGACAGACCTGCGACCAAGCAAGATCTCACAGACATAACAGGTTCCCAGCTGAATGGTTCCGTGGTCCATATTCCGCCAAGAATGAACCAGTGGCAAAGATTATAGGACATGGACAGGCACCGAACGCAACTTGTAAATCCACTTCCGGACACGCCAAAGTTGTCATTCATAGAATGGAGAAGACCTTGTCGGCTGCGAGCAACGGGGGCAACCATGTACCTCAACAGGACCGTTTCTTATGCCTCACAGCCTTCCTGGTTGCTGTGGGTAGTGTTTCCACATTTCATGATATATAAGCTCAACGCTTCGCCTGTAGTGTATCTCTCCGTCAAGCATTCGAACAATATATATCAATTTCATTGCATTGTTAATCTTTGAGCGTTTTTTCCCAGTTACCAAGTCCTTCTTCGTACAGATACATCGTCAAAATGGTAATGGCAACAAGCGGCCCGGAGCCTGCACATGAAGAGTTGCAATTCTGGCGGGACGAGATCTCCCATTCTCTCCTTTCCCTTATGCAGAGTGCCGGATACTCTGTTAAAGAACAGAAACATTATCTCAAGTTCACCAACCAACATGTCGTCTCTTCTCTAGGCCCCCCTCCCGTCACTACCAAGTTGGGGGCTAGAACCCCCCATTTCGACAGCTTTTGCTCCGATGATTTCTCACCCGCCGAGCTCAGCTGGAATATCGGGCTTAAACACTCCAAGATTCGGGTAGGCTCCGAGCCCATAGGCCCATTCGCTGGGACAGCCAAAGACCCTTTCAACCAGGACGAATCCCAGGTGGTCATGTCGCGTCTGTTACGCCAAGGCCGTGGCCCTGTCGACGGGGAGCTCTGGGAGTTCTTCAAGAAGCACCTCCACGTCGAAGCCAAGCACGCGAAAGAGATCGTGTCCAAGATGGCGCCGAATGAACACATGACAACCAATACCATCTCGTTTGATCTGGATGGCGAACAACCAGCCCCGAAAGTTTACTTCTACCCTATTCCCATCTCTCTCTTGGAGAACAATCACGCTGGCGAAATCATCACCGATGTTATCGCGCAACTTCCGGTGAACCTGGAGCCTGCCTTCAAGTACGTTCGGGACTTTGTTTACCGCTACAAAAAGCAGCGCAACAACGAGTCCATCTTGCGTCTGGAACTTATTGCGTTTGACGCAGTGCGACCAGTCGATTCCCGCTTCAAGCTATACCTCCGCACCAAGGAAACTTGCCTGGCGCGAGTGGAGGAGGTGTACTCGCTCGGCGGTGCGCTCAAGGGACCCGAGGTAGACCGCGGCTTGAGTCTGATCCGCTCCTTTTATCAGCACGTTCTGGGAACAACGGACCTAGAGGAGGACCTACCTCGCAGCACACACCGCACTGCTGGAATCATCTTCAACATGGAGATGAAGCATAACAGCCTTGTTCCAGTGCCGAAAGTTTATATCCCCGTGCGTCATTATGGCGGTACGGACTTGCGGATCGCTCAATCGCTCAGTAATTTCTTCCGCGCTTGGGGGCTTACACAAATGGCTGACAAGTATGTCGATGCTGTCCAAAAAGCTTTGTAGGTCTTCCTTCCAGTCGTTGTGTCATTCGGTGCATGGGCATAGGCTAACTCCACTTCTCACTTATGCAGCCCGTATCAGGATTTTTCCACGACAATTGGAAGACATTCTTATGTCGGCTTGTCGTACGATAAGAACGGACCTTACATCACAATGTACTACAACACGATGACTTTCTCAATAGGCGACGAACGAGACGGAAATGGCAAGCTTGTTGGACCTGCAGCCATGAAACAGCGTCATCTGCTGGACCAATAATGTTATATTAATACCTTGACATAAAACCAACACACGGCATCAGCCACGCCATGTACCTTGTCGCGTGGAATGAAGTCTATTACCTACATTACTTGCCAAATATAGGAACACTACTATTTGTACTTTTTTCTTCATAGAATCAAACGTCTGTCGTTCTCCTCCTTCTTCTATGTTCTGTTGTGTGCTCTAATTTGTGATAATAACTCTCAGCTAGGCTTAGCAGAGCTTTCAGTGGTGAGTTGAGAAATAATACATTCTATGACAGCTGGTGTTCCAAGTTCTACCAAGTACACGTTATAAAAAAAGACAGCTCATTGCAAGTAACAAGTCGAGTACACCTCCTCCGCTCGCGCTATGCAAGTTTCCTCGGTGCGGAGGGATAGCTTGAAGCGGAATCGACTGAGGGTATAAACATACCTCTCAGCCAAAGACCCTCAGAAACCCATTTTAATCCTCTTCTTTCTCCTCAATTATTTTTGGATACTTCGGCTGAGGAGGCGGTTCCTCTCTGCGTTTGCGATCTTCTTGCTGGGAATAGAGAAAGATACCCCCTTTGGCTTTTGCTTCCTGTCTCTTCGCGGCAGTCGCGCTGATGAGCAGCTGCCAAGCACCCAACTGCAGATGCATATGATAGTTGAGAAGGTTATCCTCGGGCGCGTCCCAGTCGTCCCAGTCCTCGCTGTGGTCATCGGGTGTGTTAGAAAGCTCGGGCCCCATGCTCAACGAATAGTCACCCGTGTACAATTCCTTGTCTGGTCGCAGGTAGTCCTTGCTCCACTGGCGGTCGCCAGGCAACGACCTACTGAAATCACGACCCGGTGTAAACTTGATCCCTTCTTCAATGGCACGACGCTTCAGATACTCCCGGTAGAATTCGCCCAGCGACACATTTGCGGCCTCCCACTGCTGCTGTGTCGGCTTTTCTCCCTCAGACAGTTCAAGGAAAAGGTTTTCATAGTATCCGGCGATACAGGCGAGCGTGACTTGGTGTTTCAGGTCAGGCCGGCGCCATGCCAGCTCGCGCAGGGTACACTCTCGCGGAATGTGAGGCCACCAAAAGAACTCTGGAAGCTTGTCGCCGTGGACTTCGCTGTCGATGCGGGAGAGATCGTCATTCATTATGTATCTCGCGTGGATGGCTTGCCAAACAAGTTCGTTGACGTCGCAGGGGAAGATCTCGTCGACGCACGTTTCAAGCCACCGCGCGAACGGCGTGTGGTGGTAGGCCCCACGCACGACGGCCGAGACCTCGTTGGGGACAGTGACCGGGCGGCGCAGGCGAGCGTATCGGTCGATGTTGCCGTCCCATGCGGCCATAAGGATCAAGATGTCTTTGTTGATGGGAGGCAGGTCTCTTGGGAGGGGTTGGTGCAACAGGTCAATATCCCCAGCTTGTAAGGAGGAGCACCCAGGCCAGGGCCACTTGCTGATACCGACATTGGCGTCTTCTTGGATATCAAAGTAGTGATCGGGCCAGGATTTCAACGCAAAGTCGTACTCGGAGGCGGCTTCGATCTCTTCGGGGCTCGCGTGGCGATTCATCGAAGACCGCACGGCAGTATCCCCGTTGAGGCAAGCCCCCGGTCGTGGGTTCTGTAGATCCACAGATCGCGTGTAGTCGTTCATGACGGCATACCGCACAGGTTGCGCAACGATGGCCTCGAAAATGTCGGCGTGACCGTTGTCCCGGGCCTCCTCTGCGATGGAGACGTCTGGCAACAAGTCAAGGTCGTCAAAGAGCTTCTTGTATCCCGCGACGGCGCAGGCCCGGCCCGCCTGATAGCGCATGTCCGGGTACCGGCGGACAAGCTCGCGATAGGTGCCCTCGGTGGCAATGTCGGGGTACCAAATGCAGTATGGCTTCTCTGCTGGAGAAGCCATATCCGGGATGTTGTTACTCATGATGAGTCGGGCGTTGCGGGCCCTGGTGTACCGGTCGCAACCCAAGCAGACACGTGCGACTTCTGAGGACATGGCGAAGCCTTCAGCGTGTCGAAGACCATGAACGAAGAGATCGTCTCTTGTGCCATACCCTTTTAGGCCTCCCCGCAGGCCAGTTCCGCTGTAAAGGGCGATTTTCTCCTTTTCTCTTTCACTCATGCCCGTCCTGTACCCGGGGAAGTAGTACCTTCGCTGCCGAGTCCAAGGTCCACAAAGTGAAGAAGCGGTCCAGGATGGGCCCGGCCGCGAGACGACGGCCGTGGCCCGTCTGGCTGGTAGCAACATGGTGAGCGGCCTTGGAGGTAGACCTCCGTGAGGACTTCTTCTGGTGTTGGAGTATATAGGTTGTGGAGGATAAGACTGTCAATATAGTCCCTCTAATGAGGGAGCAAAATAAGACGGGCGAAAGGCCATTCAACTGGTTCGTGGATTCCAAAACCCTTGTCAAGCTACATAGCGGGCCAACCCGAGCCAATTTCGGCGTTTGGGCCGTCAATGTTACCGTTACTTCGTACAGACCATGTTATATCCCAGTTCTACGGGTATCGCCCTCAGACCACATGCATCTGCATAGTCTGGTCCTGCAATGAGGGAAAAAGCAGGGATGTGCCATGTCACAAACACTAGCTCCAACGGCGGACCACGGTACAGTTTGCAAAGCGATTAGTTCCTCGCGAGGTCGTCAGGTACACAGTGATAGCGATACAGTTGGAAATATATAGAATAAGTATTATGTCCAATACTCAATACAAACGGGAAAAAATTGATTCCATATCGATAGAAACACGATACCGTGGAATATCGTAACTAAACCTGCCTATCAACCAAGTCAGATTCCAACGGAGGACGTCTGCCTGTGGCTATTAACACATCAACACCCATGGCTACAGTGCAGAGCCTTAGGTAGTAAAAGCTGTTTCCAGTATCCCTTATCCCTGTGCATTTACCTCGTTCAATTCACAGGGCAATCGAGAATGGGGCAACCATTGACTTGGCACATGTGCAAGTCCTAAGCAATCATCCCATTGAAAGATGCAAGCGGGGGGTAACAGTACGCCTCAAGCCTCCATATGTAATAGAACTCAACCCCGACGCGTATGTCTTTCCTATGTTATCTACAGGTTTTGACGATCTTTTGGATTCTGGCGTCCCGCTCCACGAATCTGTCACCACGTAAACAGGGCCAACTTCTTGGTCTGCTTCATGTTCTCGACGACCCTTTCCACCATGAAGACGGGCATCGCCGCTGCGGTAATGATATCGCCGGGGTCGACGTAGCTCTTCAGAGCGTCTCGGTAGTCCGACTGAAACTTTCCAAGCGATTCAAACAGGATACGCAGTGCCCAGTGGTCGTAGCAGGCCGGCTTATAGCTACCCTTGCCGATCCCGTCGAGCGTCGCGGGCCAAGCATCCGGATCCCGTTTCCCAGAGGTCCGTCTCGTCGCCGGAGGCGCACAGCCCGGGACAATGTACACGGGCACAGGCGAAGCCGCAGAGGCCATGGTCTTCGGGGCCCTGGGCAGAGCAGTAGCAAACGGCAATGAGACAGAACCCATGAGCGCACGAGAAGGAACAGAAGTCCACAAAGTACGTGTCCGTGCTTGAGGCAGTCATGCCTAATTTCCTGACCCCGGAAGAGCCCCATCTTCACCGCCGGTCCCGGAGGGGGCAGCCGCTGTGCCGCAGGTCGGTCGGTGACCCCCTAGTACTGCACTACTAGCAACCCCAGTCGACCTACGAATACCCTAGCGGCTCCTCTTTACTAGTAGAGAACCTAACGGACCTGCCCGAAAATCCCTCCGAGTTGAGCAAATCGGTTGCCGAACAAAAGTCCCATGCATGTATAGCGTTGAAAGTGTAATCGCAGCTGTGGCTTTTCTATATATGACCCTGAGACAGACGGTGTGAATGAGTGACTGGTCAGTGTCGTGCGTGTAGCTGGACCAATTCACACCCTTTTTCGTCAAGCCTATTTGCCTTTCCCATAACCACTACTGTGTTGGAAGTTGTCCCGTGCCTCTTCTCTTCCTCTACGCAAAAGACAACCCTAGTGACGATGTTGAGCCCTCTTTTCTGGACGTTCCTGGCCCCTGTCCATGCCGTGGCAGACGACTTGATGTCCTACATCTACTACGATAACCGAGAGTTCCTTGTCGACGGTTCCAACCTTGCCAAGATCTCCTGGACGGAAGTCGAGGCCGCGCTCGAGCACCCAGTCCATACCGACGTGGCCCGCTACGGAGGCGTAGACTGGACGAAGCCGTATCCCGGATCCACTATCGACGGCTTCGAGGCGCACCTCCGCATCGCAAACGACGTCCCGTGGTCAGCCGGCCTCGCGGTCAACACGATGACCGAGGTCACGGCTTTGACGTTCAACATCCCCGAGCCGTTGATGGACCGGTCAAGCGGCCTGCCGAAGCCCATGGACCCATCATGGTTCATCTGCCAACACTACTTCGTCAGCGCACAGCCAGACCCCACGGAGGCCGTTGATCACGGCTGCGGCTTTTTGTCCGCCGACTGTCGCGCCGACATGGAAGCTAGTCTGACGGGACACTGGACGGAGGAAGACCCCGACGTTCCCTGCTCGGCCTTGATCCTCGACCCTGTACCCGTCAGCTGCCAGGACACGCTGGGATTGGTCCGCGCGGACGTCATAGGTACGGTGCACCTCCCTTTCCTGTATCATTTTCTCCACCCCAGGAATCATAATGCTCATTGTCTTCACAGCATGGAATTCAGACACACTCGCGGACGAAGACTTCGCCAAACCCATGATGATGGACGTGCCCGTCCATTCCTCCTGGCTCTGGCTTATTGGTACTGGCAGCGTCGAAGAAGGTAACTTGACGGCTTATTACGAAGCGTCGAACCGCACATACATCATCGGCACCGTCTTCGGATACAGCTCCAGCGTTCCGAACAGCAGAAGGGAGCCACCTAAGCTGTCCCTCGCTTGTCTCCGGCCCGAGTGGGTTCCTCCCACGACGCCCAACCAGACGACGCCAACGCCGACGCCCTATGTTTACCCAATGCAGACCTCTGCCGCTGCCACTGACGTCGAGGCGTCTGCGACGTCGGCCATGTCACCTTCTGTTTACCCAACGCAGACCTCTATTACCGCTGCCACTGATGTCAAGGCGTCTGCGACGTCGTCCATGCCACCCTCATTTTTGGTTGCTATTGTTTTCGTATTTTACGCCGGGCGATTCCTGTAGAGGACAAAAGCGCTTGGGGTAACTAACTTCAGCTACAGTAATATATATCGTCGGTTCCTTTCGCAAACCGTCCGTTACGCACTCATCCTTCGCATTAATAAACTATAGCTAGAATCTTAACTGAAATTGTTCTGTACCAATATATGCTAAGGCCTCTCTAGTGTCTACTTACTATATAGATTTACCCCTTAAGGTCTCATAGTCTCTTCGGGGTTCCCTATATTTAGCTTCATTGTACTATTAGCACATATATGTGTTAGCTAGATGAAACTAATACCAGATTTCTTATATGTTTATATACGCTATGTAGTAAAGAGAAAAAGAGATGAACGAAAAGTATGTAGTAAGTTTTGTATAGGGAGAGCTAGTAAATAGTATAGATAGTCTTATATGCTAGACACTACTGTCTAGCCTACATCTTGTTAATAGGTTATGGGGTAGCCTATCTCCTACATATAAGAGTACACACCTATAACAGAGCCCTATTCCCTATAACCTGCTAGTCTTTCCCCAACAAATGCCTGTAGTGGCTTGCAATATACGTCTAGAGGCTTCCATGGTAGACCCCTGAGCACCAGTCAAGGATCTGGTAAAGACTCATCGCGTCTGCCCATGCCACCATCTACCACCAGTCCTGATCCATATGTGTTTTGAGTAGTGCGTACCCGAACAGAGTGGCGGAAAATTGCTAGCAGTTATGCAGCTTCAGCTGCAAGTACGTATACTGCCCGCCCGCAGCTTGTCAGTGCTTGCAGTACTCTGATGCGCCGAAGACCGCCCCCGAAGCCGACGGGGCGGATTGTTGTCCCCTCGAAGGCGTTGCGGATGATGACTTGGCCCATCTGTACAGCTTCACCTGCAAGCGCGGCAGTTGTCCTGGATTGACAAGCCGTGCTTATTGTGCCGTCCTTGTCGAAGGAATATAACGCAGAGGATTTGGTTATAGGCGGTATCCAAGGCAGACGGGGGTCAGCGACATAACCCCCAGCACGGAACAGCTGTACGACTTTCAAGGTATATAGCTGAATTCTCCAGACCTACACAAACCAGATATACACTTTAGCCTACTTATAGAAATATTAAATCGTGGCCTAGACGACATCTAGTGTGTATAAAGCTGTAATGCTTCTAACACAAAGGCTGCGATGTTAATCTTTGAACCTCGCTACAGCCCTTTTATTATGATCAGTTGACTTTATACAGTTCTCTGCCTTGATTTCGCACATTCTGTATCTGTAGTAATACATAATTTCCTTTCCATCTTCTCTAAATATGCCCTCTAGGTTCTTCCCAGAGTGGAAAAGAAAAAGAACCCTGCCAGTGCAGACATATATATAGGGCTAGTTGCACAAACCAGACATAGACATCATACAGCGGGAATAGGCTAATCAGCAAGGTTGCAGAAACAGAGCCTAAAATGTTTAGAAAATGTAAGATATTTAATACCTAGCACCTACTATGTTAGAAGGGCAATGCCTGGCCCCTAAAGTTATACTAGGTAGATATATCATGATTGGACACCATGTATAATACCCCCCTTCTGCATAGATATTATGCTGAAGAATCGGACGGTTGCGCAGAACGATCAGGTGAAACCACGACTGAGGCGCTAGTGTTTTCGGAATTTAAAAGTTTAAGCTCGCCTAGAATACGAGTCCGATTCCGTCAAAGGAGATATTATTGGTAGGTAAAACCGCCCTGATAGGCAGTGTGGAGTTACGAACCTACGTCCGGCAAGACTCTCACTGGCTAGAGTTGTGCGGGTGTGCAGAAGAAACTCAAAGGACCTATTGCCGAGATACTCGAAGAAGCACGGCCACAGTTGGCTGACATGGAAGGGCTTTACTTTGAACTGGCACCGCAGTAATAGGCAGTTTCAGATGTCGCAGTCGCGAAACTCGTATGCAAAAGTTCCCTAAACTAGTAGCTCAAGATCATGAGATGGATCTTACACGTCTTACTGATTCATTTAATGCAGGGAATGGCCTCATTACTTATGTTACATGTTACCCGGCAGAGTGCCGTGAACAGAGAATTTGTCACATATCGTATGACCTCTGGTGTCTTCTTTTGAGATACTTCATCTCATTATCTATCGATGAATATAATCGCCCTAAACCCCCATAAGCGGCCTAGTGCAGTTCACCCAGTAAATTTAATATCTGAGTACGTAAAACGGTAAATCCCGATACGCGGCACCTGATCTGTGCCGTATCTCAATATCTTAATGCGGTATAGAATACCCAATAACTCAGAGCAACTGCTCGCATTAACTATATCGATTAGAAAATACTATATGGTTCGGCCTCATTAAACCCTTTTACGCGGCCTCATCACTTGGATCAACAGCAAAATCCATTATCAAGTCGCCATGGAAAGCTTTAGGTCCACTTTCGAGCCCATGGCAATAACAGCCACTGTAGCCTTCGCCTTCGCTATTCTAGTCCTGTTTGTTCTTTACCGAGCATTGCTACCCCGGCCTCTGCTCGGCATTCCGCACAATGAGGCCGCAGCAAAATCGATTCTAGGTGACATGCCAGAGATGATAGGCCACGCCCAAAAGACGGGAGAAATGTACGACTGGCTTGGGGCGCAAAACATCAAACACCGTTCGCCCATGGTCCAAGTCTTCGGCAGGCCGTTCAGCAAGCCTTGGGTCATTATTTCGGATTTCTACGAGACACAAGACATCCTGGCTCGCCGCAGCAAAGAGTTTGACCGGTCAGCATTCACTGCTGACCTTTTGGGCGGCCTTATCCCAGAACACCACAGCAGGTGGCAGACAAACGATGAATACAAGACCCGCCGGCGATTGATCGAAGGTATCCTGACTCCCAGCTTTCTCAACAAGGTCGCCGCCCCTCTTCTACACCAGAGCACTATGCGTATGGCGGATTTATGGCGCGAAAAGGCACGGTTGGCACAAGGTCACCCATTCTGGGCCATGAAAGATATCAGCCATTGTGCATTGGACGCCGTTCTCGGCTTCACCTTCGGTCCCGGCCTCGCGGGCCTTAGTGCAACCCAACCAAACCTCGACTTGCTGTCTTCTATAACATCATTGCCATCTGGCAACGACGATGACGAAGCTGGAGGCGTCGTAAAGCCGGTTGATTTCCCGCATGCGCCGTCCAACCCCGTCATTGAAGTCTTTCTAAAGCTTTCAGACAGTCTCGAGACCGCAATGAAGTCCCTGTTTCCGGTGCTTGCGCACTGGGCTCTGCGCCAGCGGCCAGTCATGAGGACAGCGATCCGGCTGAAGGAGGACTTGATTAAGCGCCAGATTGACCTTTCCACCGCGCGGGTACAGTCTTCATCTGAGGAGCATGCAGTGCGATGTGCTTTAGACGAAATGGTGCGCAGGGAACGCAGTCAGGCTGCAAAGGAGCAGCGTCCCGCGGCGTTCCACACCCGCCTGTTCTACGATGAGGTAATGTCCAAACCACTTACATTTTGGAAGCATATTTCGTTTCTTTCCAATACTGATACTTACTCTCTGAACCCAATAGCTATACGGCTTCAGTCTGGGCGGGCATGAGTCGACGTCCAACGCCAGTCAGTGGGCGGTGAAGACGCTGGCACGCCACCAGCTACAACAGGCCAAACTGCGCTCCAGTCTGCGAGAGGCGCTGACTGCAGCAGTGTCTGAAAAACGCGTACCGACGTCGCACGAGATTATGCAGATGCGATGTCCTTACTTGGAGGCCAGCATCGAGGAGCTCTACCGCACGTCTTTGACAGCACCGATGTGTGTCCGAAGCACCACGCAAGACACTGAAATTCTCGGCTGCTTCATTCCCAAGGACACTGTTGTCTTTCAAGTCTGGAATCAAGCCGGCTACACGCAGCCAGGGTTTCCCGTTGACGAGGCACTGCGCACCCCAGGTGCAAGAACGGCGGCAACGAACAAGGGCCCCGTCGGTTCCGGTAGCGCCTGTGACGCATCAGGGCTAGACCCGGCGACGTACGCGCCCGAACGGTGGCTGGTCAATAACGACGATGGTAGAGAGGTGTTTGACGCGACGCGCGGGCGAAACATGATATTCAGCATGGGCTCCAGGAGCTGTTATGGACGGAAGCTAGCATACGTGCAGTTTCGCATGTTGATAGTGCTCGTGTTGTGGAATTTCCGGCTCGAGGAGTTACCCTATGAGCTTAACACTACTCGGGCGTACGACAAGTTGACCAGGGAGCCACAAGACTGCTATGTCAAGCTGACGGCTTTACCACTGTAGATGTGACACTGCACCACAAGTACTAATCAGCTATTATGTTGTTTTTATGTCACGACATATATAATAGCAATGGATTTCATGTTTCAGGAACATTTGTATCGTTATTCGTTCCGATTTTGTGCAGACGGCCCTGACGACCAGGAACGACGCCTCCGCCTCTCAGCGATCACGCCGGCCCATGAGCTAAGGTGGCCGCCGTCTTGACCTTCTCTTTCATCCCTCGTTTTGCTCTGCCCTATACCGATGAGGGTGAAGTTTTGTCGACTGACCCAGAGGACCAGCTTGGAGACAGATTGTTTCTGGTTCCTCGAAGTGGCTCTGTTGGCCGTGCATTCTTGTAAACAGCAATTCATCTATATAGGCTGATCGTACGCTCATGACGGACGGTAAACTTATTGAACCCCGAAACGTAGAGTAAACAAGGGCAACGATGAAATGTACGTTCTTAGTGATATAGGGTCCTGTATTCTAAGCTAGAGATTACTACTCTGTATCCTTTTATTTGGGTCGGCCCGATATTCAATGAGAAGCTTTACTATATGGCTATGACCAGCGTAGACAGCAATATGAAGTGCCGTCTTGCCTTTTGAGTCAACATGATCCAAGTCAGCACCAGCACTGAGGAGGCTTCTTACAATTTCTTCATGTCCCCGCTCAGCCCCATATTGTAATGAAGTCCGCTTATATCCATCGACATCATCTACACACGCGCCAGCGTCTAGCAAAATCTTCACTATATCAGGATGCCCCCGTTCTGATGCTATGTGCATAGAGGTTTTACCAAACCCAGACGCTGTTGGTAATACAACCTCCTTCGCGACAGATAAATCATCGATTTGCTAGAGCCGAAGGGACACTAATTAGAACGTGAAGGGCTCCTCTTATGCTAGATAACTTACTTGTTCACTTGATAATCCTTTGTCCTTCTGTCCCTGTGTCACTACACCCGTAGACTCAAGTGGGAAGAGAAACGTGTCACAAAGGCCTTCAAAGGTGTGAATGCCGGTCATCAAGTCTGATGTTGTGAAGTCAGGAACTTGTTGACGGTCGAAGAGAGATTCCCCTGGTGAAGTTGGATGCGAATGCCCTTTGGGGCTTTTCTTCTCAGAATCCACTGTCTGTGGCTTCTGTACGTCTGGAAGGGAAGCAGAGATTGTCTCTTCGGTCCTCTCATCGTGATGGCCTGCAACTGGGTGGTCCGAATCGATGCATTCCAGGATCTCCTGTGGGGACCAATTAGGTGGTGTTCGCATTCCATCTCGCGACAGAACACTGTCCAATCGAGAGCTTTTACTCTTCTGTACTGCTCGTCTTTGCCCTATCAACGCTAGTCAGCCCAACAGCAATACTTGAACACTTCATGGAATTCACCCACGGCTGTTTCGCTGTGCTATCCTGTTTTGCTCCCTACGACGAGCTTTCCACTCGGTCTCAGCTGGCTGGGCTTTGGTGTCATCCATGATGTTCTGGGGTCATTCTCAACGGACTTCCAATGTCACTGTCAAATTATCCGAGCGCAGATACGTGGGGCAAGCATATGAAGATGGATCAGGGGTAAATTGAATGCTTCCATCCACCAGATCCGGAATATCCAATTATTTAACAGTCCATAATAAAATGTAATTATCATTTAACTTCTTATCACCCTTTTCTCTTGATCAGAAGTCACTGACAGCACTCATATGCAGCTTTGCGGCTCAGCCAGAGATCCACATCGAATCATTCCACAATTTTCGAATCAGGCGGCTAAGTAAAGCAGTGTCCATGCGTTTGCAGGAGCTGGTGAACGGTGAACCAATGCGGAACCAGAGTTAGTACCAGTACGTTGGAACCGCCTAAATTCACGCAGCGTCTCAATTTGTAAGGTGGTATAAACACCCATAACACTTCTATCCAACTGCACCAAGACATACATGGAACTATTGCATCATTTTCCCCGCTTCAGGCTACAATTTGACACTCTTTTTCGAAGATAAGGAATCATTCGGGCGCGCTCTTCATCATCCGATTGGCGACTTTAGTATCCCATGCTTATCTCTCCAATCTACAAGGCGAGCCCACGACAGACATTTGTGATGGACGCCTCAAACCTGCAGAAGACTATCGTCTTCCAAGTTCCGTGGATTGGTTCCCTCCAAGGTGTCATTCGCAGCGCCAGGATGGCTTGGTGCAAGTACCCAAAGTCATGAGAAGCATGTTTGGCCTTCTCAATTCCTTATTCTTGTCTGTTTTCATGGGTTGCGAGTTGAACGAAGCCATCTTGCAGGGACTGCATGCAGTATAATTTATGGAAGGCAGGTACGGCGAAGACGTCTCTCAACCCATAGATGATCGAGTTGTTGTTGGGTGTAAGACCTAGCTCCGCGGTATTTGACGGTTGCACACCCCACTTGCTGCACAAATGGCGGTCAGCAAAGATAGACGTCGGATAATGCTCAGTGCCACAGGACATACGAAAGTTGTAGATATCCCAAGATTTTTGGCATCTTCAGTATAAATCTTATGGAATCGGGCATCTTACCGGAACTCTACGATTATGATATCGTTCTACATCATTTCAGTCAGTATGCTATCATGAGACGTAGATCGCATGATACCTGTGTGGCACAGGAGCCTGATGGTGTACTCTTAAAGTCAGCAAGAGAAACAGCACTACAGCTTCAGTAATGCAGAAGTCTCGGAGTAGAGCGGCTAAACACAAACTCAAGGGCCATCTTTGTATGTCTGTTTGGACATGGGCGTTTTCTTCTTGTTCAAAGTGATCAGTGAATATAAGCCGATGAAGCCTGGCGGCTATCATGATGAGCCATAATAGCGTTTTGGATACAGGCGATTCCGTTACAACACGCAGTCTTCTGGAGTCTTCGTGTTGAGCTGGAACCAACAGCATAATGTATGCCTCCGTGCAGGTGTTGTTCTAGATGTGGGCCCGGTGTACACTGTCAGCTTCCAAGCTCTGATGACTTACTTCGCATAGGATTTATAGTCTGGCCAATTAAACTCGCATGTCCTTGTCATCTGCGTGTCATCATATACAGAGATTCTGTCACCATCACAGCGGAGCAGTTACAGAGACTATTTCAGCATGATATTGTCGCATGCGTGTTCACAGACCGGAACTATTCAAATTATCTCAACTAAAGGATCTTTTACTCCAAGAGAAAAGTAAAAAGTAAAAGTCTTTGCTATGTCAGTGCCTCTCTATAAACCTCTGCCATCAAGCGATGCCAAACATTTCCCGACTCAGGAAGGCACATCGGATCGATCCAGGTTTCGTGGCTGCGAAATAACGTCACGGGGTCAATTCTCGAGGGGTGTTAGGGTTATTACTGCATACGTTGAAAACGGTTTTTATTGTGCACCAACTTGGTGCTGCCATTGGTGAACACACCTACCCTGCCCATCCTGGCCTCGAAAAACTGGAATCTCAAGGTTTGGTGCCCCTATCAGAGGGAGTTAAAACCACAATGATTTGAGGTAGATATGCGGATAACGATGCAAGCCAAGATGTTGCATTCAGCACGTCGCGCTAAGCGCGACTGTGACTGCATGTCAGCAACGGTCAGCACTCAGATGTCAGCGAGCCTAATGTCAGCAGCTGGTACAACGCTTCTGCCTACGGTTGCTAACTTGCTATCAGCAACCGCAGAGCGTAGGTGCTAGTTGGAGATCACCTCATTCTTGAACTGCTAACTCGGAAATGCTAATGTCTGTGATGTCTACGAACCAAGACAGCCACCAAAATTAGACATTGAGGGGAAACGTCAGCATGGCACATCAATCTCTATAGAATGAAGTCGACACAATGGTTTTAATGCCTGAATGCGTCTGTTTCCCGGTCAATGGTCCCATTCACTGGTGTAAACTCTGGTAAACCGCTGTAGACCTCCGGATAAAGAAGCTTCTGGATATCATTAAGACAGTGGTATTCATGCCAAACGTCTAACTCAACGAGATAGTCGCCTGTTCCTGGTATTGCGAGAGTCAGTGATGGCAAATTTTTAGCTTCTTCCTTCGGGGCCTTTGAAATTCTAACCACTTTAATTTTCTTTTTGCGTCAGTATTTGGTCTTCATTGACTTGCAGGTTCAGATTACATCTTGTTTCTTGCCTAGTCTTACAACCTTTGCGGCTGTTTCTACAAAAAATTGCCCTTTACATCCATATGTATTCAATAAGAAATATCTTTCAGTTCACCGAAATAACTTAAATCTACACCTCGGTATCGCTGGTGAGGAGGCGTGCCCGAGACATAATGACATCCACCTGTTTCATCAATCAATACTCAGGTATAATAATTACTGTTAGGGGCTAGAAACAAGCTGTAACGCTAATCTTAGGTTGGGACATGTCTTAGCAGGTCCCTGAAGCTACCTGTTTGCAGTTGACAGCCTTATTTGTTAATGGCTCGTAGACGGCTGCCGCTGACTTTGGCCAAGACATGCTGACATTCCAAGACAAAGCAGCTGCCTATTTGCGCATGATTTGCCTTCCACCCCGGCTTTGCGATAAGACAATACTTCTATGCCACTGGAGAAAGCCAAGGACCACCGCACAACTGTTATATAAATCACCCTATCGCCGTTCGCTGTGGCATTCGCAAGATTAGTGACACAAGGATTTATCAACATTTTCCATCTAATCCACCCCAACAAGCCAGTCTGTACCAAAATCTGAAACTCTCCTCTAATTTATTACTTACACAATGGCAACCGCATACGCTGGTCCATCCGCTGGGGACATGCTGGCGAACCACACACTGGCCAAAGAGATTATTTCACGCAACAACGATGCCGAGCCTGTTCTTGATTCTGAGGAATTGGCACTTCTGGAGCAGTTCGTCAATGATCCTAGCAAGTCCAGCAGCATTCTCGAGTCGAAAGGCCTGTCAGAGCCGAAGAAGTCTGGCAGTCTGGTGGCCTATGTAATTTCCCTTCACGGCACGGACAACCCTGCTTTCACCGAGTCCGAGATCAGCACCCTGAAGGAATGGTTTGCAGGTGGCAGGGCTAAGGCTACTTGATGCAATCAACTTAGAGATGCTTTGGAGTTCTATTCGCAGTCATCGGGAACCTCAGGGCGCCGGTGGGTACTGGTAGGGAGGACCAGATAATGTACTGACGAGGGACACACAAATGCAAGAGTTTTTATAAGGGTTCTAGAGGATGGGAGGAACACAAATTGGAATGACAGTTACCGCCGATCTCTAATTGACCTGACGGTCCCTTCGCTAAGGTAGATATCGGCAAAATACTAAAAACACGCTGGTCATTTATCTATCTGCTACCAGCTCCCTCATCTTGCTTACCCTTCTCACTGCGATTGCGCAACCTTGGGGCGGGTAACCACATCGTACCTGGGACTCATATTAGCTGGCTGATAATTCTGTTTACTTTGGCTTCTTTCGATGAGTCGGTCCTCTAAATTCAATTTCAGGTATCGAGGATAAAATCATATTTCAACTTTAGCATCAGGTTAACTGTTGTACCTTTCCTCTCTGACCCGTGTGCCCGGAGCAGGGAGAAGTTTGTTGTCAGCGCCATCGAACACTTGCAGTTGCCTCTGAGCACACAGCTGAAGAGGACTCAGCCAAAGTGGCACAGATACTTGACAGATAAGAACCATGATGATGGCTCCAGTCTGTTGAGCCCGCCACGAAGGTCCAGCGTCGTCTAAGAGTTGAAGTCGCGGAAGAAAAACGCAACCGTAAACAAATAATAACCCCATTGTTATCTCGCAATGAAATAATTCATTTGATCGACATACTTCTAGAAATCAAATCGCCTTCTCCCTCCTTCAGAAGCCACAATTACCTGCCCACCGATCTCGAGTTTCTTGCCCCGTGCCATTTTTCTATTTGCTCGCCAGTACACCCACATGATGATCAACGTCACAGGTATTGCCGCCGCATACAGAGACAGAACCCCGATGAAAGCTCTCGAATACTTTGGCGCGTCATCGTCCCTGAACAGCTGGTTGCCTGCGATGGCGCCCAAATTACTGCCCATCACGACCATGGCGAGGCCTATGCTCCTCTTGGAGGGGTTGACCGCATTGATGCTCACCCAGGCGTCGTTCAGGCCCTGGGCCAAGGCGTTTCCGCCGCTGAGCAGCGTAAAGATTGCATAGTGCGCCCATTTGCCCGATCCCGCGGGAAGGCCGTACAGCACCCCTGCGAAGATGATGGACCAGGAGAAGGCGACGATGCACCACGGCCCGCGCCAGCGCGTCCGGTCCGAGGCCAAAGAGATGGTCCACGAGAGCGCGATCACCAGTATGCTGCTGACTGCGTTGAGGAGATTCGCATTCGTCCGGGAGAAGCCGAGGTTCTTGATGATCTTTGGGCCATAGAGCTGCAGACCGCCCTTGGGCGCCAGGGCAACGACGTTCAGAAGCATGTACAGCCAGAGGCGGTGGTCTGTCAGGGCATGAGCCAGCGTCTTGAGTGTGATTTGGGCCTTATCGGCGCCCTTGGTCTCGTCGTCGGCCATGATACGCGCGCGAAGTATTTGGCGTTGGCGAGGGCTGAAGAAGTCAAAGAGCCCGTGAACAGGCGCTGTGTGTCTGGGGCTACGGGGCAGGAGAGCGACAAAGGCGAGGAACACAACCAAAGTGATTATTCCCTCCAGGGCAAACAACCATTGCCAACCAGAGAGCCCCCCGATTCCACCCATGTTCAGAACCCCAGCTGCGATGAGGGACCCGGTGGCTGTGGCCGCGTAGTTACCAAAGTAGAATATGGCCGTCCGCGACGCCAACTCCTCGCGAGTGTAGAACAAGGCCAGCATGTACTGCCCGCCAGGGATATACCCGCCTTCGAACACGCCGAGCAGAAACCTCGTGGCCAAGAAGGAATGGATGTTGGTGCACCAGGACTGGGTCAAGGCAATTGTTCCCCAGACGCCCATCTGGAAAGTCATCCAGATGGGAGCGCCGACGCGCTGCAGGATGAGGTTAGAGGGGATCTCCGCGATGACAATTCCAGCAGACATGAGCTGGGAACCGAGGTTGACATCATTGTTGGTGATTCCTAGGTCCTCGGTGATGGTATCCGTCAGGGCATTGCTGATGTTGCTGCGGTCGAGCTGGAGGACAAAAAATCCTGCGATTAAGAGAGGCAGGAGATAGCAATCCAGCCTGATCTGTCAGTCTAATCAAGCAACAAGTGCAGGGGGGTTCTGAGCAGCCACGTACTTGAGCAAAGCCGCCTTCTCTTCCTGTTTTGACCATGAAAACTCGGTAGCAGCATCCTTTGAGACCTTTGATGCCATTTTCTCGCCTTCACTATCAATCATTGTCTCAGGAGGGTGAGTCTCTGTGTGTATATCTGTGGACGCCATGGTCAAAAACAAACACGCGGCTGCTGACAAGTCGACAGTTTCCCACAAAGATTCGATGAAGTCACAATTGAACCGGAATGATGGATTGGGCTACACTAGTTATACTTGCAGACACACCCTGTCTGTTTGTCTCTGCCTTTCCAGCCGTGTGCCATAGCCTTATCGCTACGTGTAGGGGGGTCACCCTTCCCCCACGATCAGAAACCAGCGAAGTCGTGATTCGAGGCGTTAAGCACGTCAACAAAAGACCGGGGTAGACTGTATTGTACTTGCTGCGATAGGCGACCCAAGCCGGTTTACGGCAGATTAACATGACCAATCTTCAAGGGTTCTTCGGCGGTGGCCTTCGGAGGTGAGCGCTAGCGGACCCGAAAATCTTCGGTGTGGGGCCGAAAAGTAACGGTCATCTCGGGCTTGGCTAGCAAAGCTCATTTCCGGCCATCTTCCTGTGACCCCCAAAAAAAAGGGTCTTGTTCCATATTTCTACGCTCGTGCTTGGGCCTCGAGAGCATATAAAGTCTGCGTCTCTATTTGGGGAAGCCATCGGGCAGTCTACCGCCTTAACGACCCCGATACGCCGCGAGTAGACTAAACGACACGAGGCAAACGCAAAAATGTCCAAAGATCCAGCCCGGCCGAACGTCGTGCTCGTCCTTGCCGACAACCTCGGCTGGGGAGAGCTGGGCTGCTACGGCGGCGGCGAGCTCCGCGCATCGATAAGCTGGCCACGGAAGGCCTCCTGCTGCACAACTTCAACGTCGACAGCGACTGCGTCCCGACGCGGTCCGCCCTCATGACCGGCCGGCATCCGATCCGCACGGGCTGTCGCCAGTCCGTGCCCGCCGGGTTCCCCCAGGGCCTCACGCCGTGGGAAAAGACCTTGGCCGAGTGCCTCAAAGACAACGGGTACGCGACCGCGCACCACGGGAAGTGGCACCTTGGCGACGTTCCCGGCCGGTACCCGTCCGACAGGGGGTTCGACGAGTGGTTCGGCATCCCGAGAACGACGGACGAGACGCAGTTTACGAGCGCGCTCGGATACACCCCGGAGGTGGCCGAGCTGCCGTACATCATGGAGGGGAAAGCAGGCGGGTCATCGGACAACGTTTGCATATACGACTTGGAAAAGCGCAGGCTCATCGACGAGATGCTAGTGGCCAAGTCCAAGGACTGGCTATCCCGGCAGGTCGAGGACGAGAAGGCGTTTTTCCTGTACCACCCGCTCGTCCATCTGCATTTCCCCACGCTCCCGCACAATGACTTTGCCGGCAGGACAGGCCAGGGCGAGTTCGCGGACTCGATGGCCGAGATGGATCACCGCGTCGGCGAAATCCTGGACCACATCGACGATCTGGGTATCCGAGAGAACACGGTCTTCATATTCGCTTCGGACAACGGGCCAGAGTTCAGGGAGCCGTACAGGGGGACGGCCGGGCCGTGGTCGGGGACGTACCACACGGCGATGGAGGGCAGCCTCCGGGTCCCGTTCATCATTCGGTGGCCAGGCCACGTCCCTCGGGGCGTGACAAGCAACGGCATCGTCCACGTGACGGACTTGTTCACGACGATCATATCCATGACCCGTTCCGCGGTGCCGTCCGACCGGCCCATCGACGGGTTAGACCAGACCAGTTTCTTCTTGAAGCCTCTGGAAACGCCATCGCCTAGGCAGGGCTTCTTATTTTATATCAAGGAAGAGCTGCGCGCCATCAAATGGAAGGACTGGAAGCTTCATCTTGTCTGGGAGCCAAAGGTCAACCAGTCGAGCGGGAAACTCGAGTCGCCGTACCTCTTCAACGTCGTCAGGGACCCCAAGGAAGAGGGGGACATCTTGGCTTACAACACCTGGGTCCTACAGCCCATGTTCAAGCTGAGGGCGGAGTTCCAGAAGAGCTTGAAAACCGACCCTGCGCCGCCTGATCCACTGAAAGACTTGTGAGCGAATGGATCATGGCCATCACTGGAGAGCTTGAAACGCGCCAGGCCCGCAGAGAGAGGGTTCTGGTCTTGGATGAGTTCTGCGTCTTGGTTTCCAGGGTCTGAACACGGGCAAGCAATGGCATCGCATGTCCGCCTTGGATCAAACTAAGCTGGAAGGGGCGAGTAATCATGGTCACCACGAATGGAATTGCCCTGACGACAGACAGCTGAATGTGTTCAATTCGAGAGATCTATGGCCAGGAGTTTCAGTTTTGCAGTAATTCAAAACTCGTTGATCAAGCCAGGAAAGTTCCAAATGCAGCTCTTGTTTAAGCTTCGCAAAGCGCTCTCGTGCTGCAGAATGTGCTTGGCTTCCTGCGGAGCGTCAAAATCAAGGACCAGGTCCATCTCGAAGTTGAGAAAGAAATACGAAATAGCGGAAATCCGGCTCGTGCCATGCAGGCAAAAACAACTATTTTGACGATGGCTTCCTGCGCGATTCTTTTGTACTACTCCAGGTCCCCAAAGCCCCAATACAGATGGTGTGATGCAGTCTGCTGCAACGCCATGCCTGCCAACGCGGATGTGTCGTACGCCAGAACAGACGTCTCCTGCAGCCGCAGGTCCCGCCCCGAACCCGCGGCGCCGTCCGTGGACTTCGAAAGAGATTCCGCCAGGGTCTCGAACGCGTCTCGGTACACCGACCCGAGCGGATACCTCTCGACCATGGCCCAGAGCAGAGACATGCACGTGTTGACGGACGCGGCCATGTCCGCCCGGCTGAGGTCGCGGTAGCGGTTCCTCGCCTGGAGGTGGAGGCAGTAGGCCATGGCGACGCCGCTCCGGAAGAGGTTGTGCGTCGTGCGCCAGAAGAAGCGGAGCTGGCCGTCTCGGAAGGCCAGGCGGTAGCCGCTGATGGACTCGGCGGCGCTCTGCGCGAGGATGAGGATGTCGTTCTCCGAAGGATCGGGGAAGGATTGCGAAGGGTAGTAGAGGACGACCAGGTGGTTGTGCATGATGGATTGGAAAATGCCCGCGGGCGCCAGCTGCGTGGACGGGGCGGTCGGCGTCGGCGCACACTCCAGCCACTCTATCACCCTCCGTCTCATGCCGTCCCTCCAAGCAACAAAGTCGACCGACGCGCCGTTCTGTGGAGGCTTGTGGTTCAGGGTCACATGGATCTCGGACTCGAGCCTGCGGTGCTTGATCAGGTGGAGTGCCAGAGCCCGGCTAGCGCCATCGTCCTCCGAGAGTTCCGGCAGCGGGGTGTGGATGGCTTCGTCGGGGATCGAGAAGGGCCTGCCTATTATGACGCAGAGGTTTCTTTCCAGCGTGTAAAACGCCCAGAACAGCCATCGACGCTGGTTGAGTTGCCGAGGGTCGAGCTTCGCGGCGACGGCACGCTCGTCGTGGAGGTTCAGCTCGACGACCAGCCGCGACGCGAGGCCTAAGAAGTGCCATGCCCCGCTCAGATTCGAGACGAAGCAGGTATACTGCCCCACGAGGAGGAGATTGTAGACGTGTTGGAGGTCGCCGGTGCAGATGACGGCCGGGTTCTGGGCGAGAAGCCGAGAGGCCGTGGCGAAGTAGCCGTCCGCCGTGGACACGCGGAAAGCCGGGTCGGTCCTGTTGAGCAGCAAAACAACCGTGGCAAAAACCGTATAGGCTCGGAAACCGGCCAGGATTACCGCCGCGTCCTTCGGGCCCCTGCCGTTCGGGCTGTCTTCGTAGAGGAGCGCGATGCTGGCGATAAAGTCTTCCTTTGACGGCAAGATTGGCGAGAAGAACTCGCAGTGCTCAAAATATGCGTCGACCAACCGGAGGGCTGCGTCTCGCGTCGGCAAGGCAGCCTCCGTCGCATTGGGCAGCGCATCGAGTAATGAGCGATGGTCGCTTTGCCTGCACGTCTGCGAAACACTTCTGATGGGCTCGGCTAGCAACGAGCGAAGCAGTGACTGACCGATTGGCGTCGTTACGGTGCTGTAAAAAGCGTCCGTCTCCAAGCTTTGAAACGCAACCTGGTCTACGGGGTCTCTCGACAGAGAGCCGTCGCCATTTGAAGCGAACTCGGTGAAATGCTGTTGAGGATTGAGTGTTTCGCGGCTGGCAAGCTGAGACTCGAGGTAAGCTATCCGATCCTCAAGGCTCTTTATGTAACTGAATTATCCATTATTGTTATTATTATCATTATTATTCAAGTGTTTCTTGTGACCTGCTGGACACCGAGGAAACCGACCTTCGAGGGGTTGCGTGTCCGTCAATATCAGGGCTAACACACTCAACACCAGCTCGTTCGCAATTGGAACAAGCAGGTATGTTCTGGTCGCATCTTTGCTTACGGGACCGACACCGCATACAGGCGGTCACGTTTGCCCTTCTCACATTAGACCTTCTGCTCTCGCGCTCCCGTGATGCCATGATTCGCAAGGCCGCGGCGGCATGCTCGAAACGCACGCCAGGCTGGCCCTTGCTCCGAGCCTCGAACCGGTGGTACGGTCTAAAACCGGTGCTTAACCGAAAGAAAGCCTTTCCCTCGCGTCGGGATGGACAGACGGACAGAACAGAACCAGTATGGTTCACGTGCGACGTTGCGAATTCTTGTTGGACTTAGAAAAGGGAGTCGAAGGAGTGACCAGGTTGTAGATAAGGAGCAAGACTCCGCAACTGTTTGAAATCCAGCCAATCAGCTTTACCAATCCCCCCCCAAACTTTGTGTGAAGAAAGTGTTCCTTTTTTATGAGTCCACGCCTTGAACTACTCGTGCATTTATTGAGTCACGAAGGTATTCTTGCATGGATGGCAACCGACAGCGTATTCACTAGCCGTGTGCCTCGTTTGGTCTTAGGATAGGGGATAGGGTGACCAAGACCCAAACCTACGTGTTTATCCCCACAAGCGTGCCCCCCGCACATCCAAACGGTTGAATCCTGGGTCCGAGGATGCCTCCTCCACGGTACCGAGCGAGACCGACATACCATTCAGACAAAGCAAACTGGTCTGGTGGCGGAGCATGTGTCAAATCGTCCACAGCACGCAGGGAAGTATCTGAGAAGAGAGAATACTTTGTGCCAAGACTTCTCCGAAGTTGCTTAGCCATGCGCAAGGTGAAAAAGCCCACTTGGCCGTGGATTCTCCAGAGAGCAATATGCTCGGCTTACATGACTTTATTATGTAAGAAAATGATGGCGGCAGCCTGTTGGGAACAACATGCATAGTTAAGCGGCACAGCTACGGACAGCCTATTCCCAAGAGAATTTGCCGCCGTGCGTGTTTTTATATAACTCCCGCCCTGCCCTCCCTCCCTCTTCCCGCTGTCACAGCGTCTCGGAAGGGTATATACATATACAGCCCATGTATGCTACGACCCCCTTTACTCCTCAGCCAGCAAGTCTCGCAAGGTGCGCGCGATGACCTTGGTCGCCCGCCTCAGGTCCTCGAGCCGGAGCCGCTCGTCGGCCCGCTTGGCGCAGGATTCCAGCACCGTCCGCGGGCCGGCGCCGTACACGACGCCGGGCACCCCGGCCTCGGCGTAGAGCCGCACGTCCGTGTAGAGCGGGGTGCCCGTCGCCGGGACCGGCTCGCCGAGGATGTCCTCCCCGTGCGTCCGGATCGCCTCTACCAGCGGCTTGTTGCCGGGGAGCGGCCGCAGCGGGTTCGCGAGCAGCAGGCGGCGCACGTCCACGGAGATGCCCGGCACCGTCGTGGCGGCGGCGGCGGCGGCAGCGTCCGCGATGGTCCGCCGGATTTCGGCCTCGACAGCCGCCGGGTCCTCCTCCGGGATCATGCGGCGGTCCAGCTTGAACGCCACCGTGCCGGGCACGACGTTGGTGTTGGTGCCGCCTTCGATGCGGCCGACGTTGAGGTACGGGTGCGTGATGCCCGCCACCGCCGAGCTCACCCGGCGGTACCCGTCGTTGAGCGCATACAGCGCGTTGAGGACCGCCACTGCGCCCTGCAGCGCGTCGACGCCCGTGTCGGGGATGGCCGCGTGGGCCTGGCTCCCGCGGACCGTCACCTCCATCTGCAGGCAGCCGTTGTGGGCCGTGACGACCTCGTACGAGAAGCCCGCGGCGATGACGAGGTCGGGCCTCGTCAGGCCCTCGCGCAACAGCCAGCCGGGGCCGAGCTCGCCGCCGAACTCCTCGTCGTAGGTGAAGTGCAGCTCGACGGCGCCGCGCAGCGGGGCGCCAAGGGCCTCGAGCGCGCGGACGGCGAAGGCGAAGGTCGCGAAGTCGCTCTTGCTCACGGCGGCTGCCCGGCCGTAGAGCACGCCATCCTCGACGACGGCGGCGTACGGATCGCGCGTCCAGCCGTCGCCCGGCGGCACCACGTCGCCGTGGGCGTTGAGGGCTACCGTGCGCCCGCCGCCGTCGCCGTACCGACGGCGCACGATCAGGTTCGTGATGGACACCATGCCGTACGCGCGGACCTCCGCCTCGGGCACGGGGTGGCGCTCGGCTTCGAAGCCGAAGGCTTGCAGCAGCTGGGCGGTGCGCTCCGCGTGCGGTGCGTTGTTGCCGGGAGGCGTGTCGGTGGGCACCTGCACCAACGCCTGGAGGAAGCCCACCTCCTCGTCGAAGTGGGCGTCGACCCAGGCATCAAGGCGCTGGTAGTCAGTGGGGTTGGCAGAGATGGCCATGTTTGCTTGCTCTCTGGACAGGCGTTTGTTGCTTGGGGGGGGGGGGGGGGAAGCGTGTAAACTTTGAGAGCATTTGGTTCCTCGATCTCGGCTTGGACCGACGCCCACGCCGGCTTCCGGATCCGCACCGATCTCGCAGCCAGTCAGTCCCCCCGCCCCTGGATCCTTTGTGAGATGATTACCCCGCCGGGGCTCTTGTCACCTTCTGACTATGACTCGAGTCTCCGGCATCCTTGTTTGTGGAAAGATAACCGCTTGTTCAAAAAAGCCTCCTGGCCCCTTCTGAGTTGTCCCCTGTCAACAATCAGCATGTTGAAATCCAAAACCACATAGTATTTGAAACCACGTTAAGCCCGCAAATATGGTAATTAGTTGTCTCCGTGGTCCAAGGTTCACGGGCTACATGACACACTGCGCCTAGGTACGGCCACGGTTTCGAATGAGAGCGATTCCCCTTCATATTTGTAACTTGAAATGCGCCTTACGATGCAATTTTATATTTCAGAAAAACAAAACGCCATGCCGAGAATGCCGTCCTGACCCCCCAAATCTATCCCCCCTCCCCCGTGTCGAGTGAGACGCGCGTCAAGTCATGACTTGTTTTTGTTGGTTCATTTCTCGATATCCCAATAGTGAAAAAATGTTCTCTAGCGTAAAAGGATGCGTGAGCACTCCATCCCACCCAACCGGGTTGCCCGATTCCGAGATCTCATAACCGCCCATGTTCTACTTTATAAAAACCTGCTTTCCGTTTGGTCAAGTATTCCATCTTTCAAAAGCACTGCTCTGGTATAGATAAAAAGGAATGTGAGTGTGTGGTGGATAGCCCCGTCTTACACGACGTGCTTCACGCCGTTGGTCTGCTTGGCGGCCGCGAGCTGCTCCTTGATGACCTGGTCGAGGCATGCGGCGCTGGCGGCGACAAGACCAAGGTAGGGTCTCTGTTCTGGTGTCAGTTCACAAGGCCTAGGACACAACGAGGATCAATGGTACATACGCTGGGGTTGAGGACCTTGGACTGGTACTCGGCATGGAACTGGGTGCCGACAAAGTACGGGTGGTCCTTGATCTCAAAGATCTCCATACGCTCGCCAGTCTCGTCCTTGCCAACAAAGTGCAGGCCAGCCTCGGTGAGCTTCTCGATGAAGGCCGGGTTGGCCTCGTAGCGGTGGCGGTGTCTCTCCTCCACAGACTCGACCTCGCCGTACAGGGAACGCAGCTTGGACCATTCGCTTCCGGGCTGGAACTCGGTCGGGCGAAGACCCAGGCGCATGGTGCCGCCAAGCTTGTCGCGGTTGATCTCGGGCATGTAGATAACGACCTTGTCCTCGGCCGAGGCGTCAAACTCCTCGGACGTGGCTTTGGGAACGTTAAGGAAGTCGCGGGCGTACTGAATGATGGCAGTTTGGAAACCAAGGCAGACCTGTTGAGTGTTAGATATGTGGGTGGCGGTGGATGGAAGAGGGTTGCGGGCAGACTTACGCCGAGGAAAGGGGTGCCGTTCTCACGGGCCCACTTGGAAACCTTCATCATACCCTCAGTGCCTCTGTGACCGAAGCCTCCCGGAACAATGATACCGGAGGCGGTACAGACATCGTGCCACGCCTTGTGGTACTGAGCCTGGTCCTGCGACTTTGCCTGGGGCTCAAGGTGCTCGGCATCCACCCAGCAGATGTTGAGCTTCTTGCGCAAGTGCATGGCCGAGTGCTCCAAAGCCTTGACGGTGGACAGGTAAGCATCTTGCGACTTGACGTACTTGCCGACGAGGGCAATGTTGATCTCGCCGTCGGTCGGGCGGCTGACAACGGACGCCCACGTCTTCCAGAGCGCCTCACCCTCGGCGATGCGAGACTGGGGGATATGCAGGGCGTCGAGATTCACGGCCTTGCGCAACCAGGGGATGAGGTTCTGCTCCTCCAAGAGGAGAGGAACCTGGTAGATGGTGGGCATGTCGCGAACGACGAGGACTTGGGGCACGTCGACCTGGCACAGGAGGGCAATCTTCTTGACCGTGGCCTCCATGAGAGGCTGCTCGCAACGGCAAGCAATCTGAAATTGTCAGCATGCGCTTGGTCGGTGGACTTTGGGGCGCCATACCATATCAGGGACGAGACCGTAACTGCGGACCGTCTTGACTGCATGCTGTGTGGGCTTCGTCTTCTGCTCGCCGTGGATGGTGGGGACGTAGGAGACGTGGATCTGGATGAAATTACCGCTTCCTGCTCTGTGGCGCACTGCTCTGGGGTCAGTAACGGCGTCGTCGGGAGCTGATTCAATTCAACATACATTGAGTCAATGCCTCGACGTAGGGCATCTATCACAGGTTAGCGGATGTAAGATAAAGGGCGCTCAAAGCCAAGCAGGACTCGACATGTACGCACGCTCTCGATGTCACCAACTGTGCCTCTGTCGATCTATGTTAGCGCCTGATCTCGTTCCTTCGAAGCGCACAGAATTCCATATTGAAGAACTGCCATGAAGGCGAACACTGGGGGCGGAACCCCGAGAGAGATCGGACACTGGGATAACATACCCGAGCTCGATGATGCAGACATCAGGCTCCTCGCCCGAGTCGTCTGTGGGGATCTTGGCAACGCGCTCAATCCAGTCCTGGATGGCATCGGTAACGTGAGGGACGCTTGCAACACATCAGCAAAACACTCGACAGCAGCGGTCTGTCAATGGTCCGTAACATACACCTGTACCGTCTTTCCGAGGTAATCGCCGCGGCGCTCCTTGTCGATGACGTGTCTGTACACCTTGCCGGTGGTGATGTTGTGCTCACCCGTCAGAGTGATGGCGAGGTAGCGCTCGTAATTTCCCAGGTCTGTGTACGAGCCTCGGTGTCAGAGACTTGCGATTGATTGGATGTAAGGATGGCGACGACTGAGATCCGCGCCAACACGCACAGGGGCGGGGATCCCTTTCTCTCTCTTTTTGTTCCCCCTTTTCTCAGAGTCTGTTGCCCGACGGAGGTTCACCTACCAAGATCGACCTCCATGCCATCTTGCAACTGTTGGTGGTCAGCATCTTCTGTCAAGTCCTGGGCGTAGATAGCGTCTTGGCTCCATCGCCATCTCAGCTCATGCGGGGTGAGAGAGAGAGAGAGGCAGAGAACAGGAGACGAGAGGGACACTTGCACCCCATTTCCAGGACATCATCAAAAAGTGTGGGCAGCAAGTTACGAACCACAAAGCATTCGCCGTGCTCAGCAGGGGCCATAAGACCAGCATCGACCTGCATTTTGTCGTCAGTCACAAGCACAATGTGAGGGAGGGGGCCAGGTGGGGGGAGGGGTCTTCACTCACCGACAGGTACGGGTCAATCTTGATGCTGGTGACACGCAGTCCCAGGGTCTTGAGGAGCTATTCATGGGGGGGAAGAAAGAAATCCGTCAGCATTGTCTGTATCGTCAAAGGGCTGCATGGGCTGTTTCGTCATCCGCCATCACCCCGCCAAGTTCCCCAAGGCTCGGATTTCGGTAGATAAGGAAATTTTTAGCAGGGGTTAGGATACACACCAGACCCGTGGAAGAGGCGATGATGCCCTTGCCCACTCCAGAGATGACACCGCCTGAGACGAGAACGTAACGCATGATGGCTGGTTTGTTGCAGAAATAAAAAAAATAAAGTAAAAAAATCCGTGGGAATGATCTTCGTATACGTCCAACGGAGGGGGCGGAGGCTGTCTGTCGGTGGCGTTCAACTCTTGCTTGACAGAGGGGAGGGGGAGGGAAGAAAGAGAGTCAAGACACAAAGGGCGGGACGCGACGCGGTCGGAAGTAAAGAAATTTTTGGTTATCGATAAACGCATGAATAGGCACACACACCCACCTACCTTGCCAGGGTGGCCCGTGGGCTCGGTCGTGTAAAGTGGATTTGAGCCACACCATCAGCTGGTACCAGCCATATTCAGCCACATTTCCTCCTCAGTTATCTCACCGAGGATCGAGGGAGGGAGGTATGGATCGGTCCAGACCTCACGGTTCAGCCTTACAGACAGATGGACTCTCCATGTATCCATATACGTGTACAATTCCAATTGAAAGATGTTTCGAATCATCGCTGTGGAACTTCTCATGGTCAAGCATCTCCAGAGCAGCCTTTTCAACCCTGATTTAAATATATTTACCAAATAGTAGGTAATGTAAATATTCGACTCGAAACCTGCCGACCAACTTCCGCTGATTCCCGCAGGCCCACCAGCATGACAGCCATTGTCGAGACTTTTAAGAATACATCATATATCATGCAATGGAACAATCAGGAGAAGCTCCGGTCAGATAAAGAGTCCCTGTCATCGCTATTGGCAGATGGCCATCGTCCTTGAAACTTCTTCAGGGTCCAGAGAAGGGAGACGACGGAAAGCGGAAGAAGCATAGCAAAAGCAGCAGGCCAAATCTCTAGATTTGAACCCGACGATGTCATTGACGGTACTGTTTCTCATATCGTGCGTTTCTTTCGTCAAAAGGCCTACCTTCGCAATCGTCTCCAATATCAACCATGGTAGGCACAAGCAGCTAACTAACTCCTTTGACGAATCTAGACATTCTGTATCTGGACCTTTTCATATTGTGAATAAAATAGACGGTTTGGCACTTATCGGCTGCGCCTGTAAAACAGCAGCCAATATGCAGCTCGTGGTTGGCTGCTGATAGGCAGGTTCAGTGTCAAGCCCATGACCGCCCATCTAGGGCCAATGGACTGGGCCAACAAGGGACTGCGATCTTCAGGCATGTGATGGTTATTCAAACACAGCGTATCACGTATGAACGAGGGCGCTTTGCAGCTAGAGGCTCTGCAGGTGGACAACGGGATGCGTCTTGCTGCGCGGGGCTGACGATGAATGGGATGCCCGGCCCGAAGCCCCCGGAATCTCATCATATGGCTGACGACTTGACGCTGTGGCCCGAATATATCCGCCCTCTCCTCGAAGTTATAATGTTGCAATGCGAGCGTCACGACGCCATGAAAGGAAGTCTAGAACCGAGATACGCCATCCAGGCCAAATCGCTAGGCTTGCCACTGCGTTGCAAACCAACATTGTAGTTTGAAGCCGGGGGCGACGGCGGCGTGGAAGGCATGTGCCCCACAGAAGCTGTGGAGACGACGTTTGCTAGGTAGGTACGTGGGTACCTACCTAGGCAAAGTTCCACTTAAACCGGCCCAGTGCACTGGTCACAGGGCGGCACTGCAGGGCTCGTAACGAGACAGTGATACAGGAGACGGAGGGATAGGATTGAGGAGGAGAGAGGGACCGATGAGAACTGAGGAGAAGCACGGCTCAGCCCAAAGTTTGCCTCGGAATGGTATAGATAGTATGCGAATGTGATGGCGTGCGGCTGTTGCGAGGCTTAGCAGCCGCAAACCCAGCTAGATACTCTGGCCGTGGTCCACGACGACGACGACGCGAGGGCTTGTCGTGAGACGGAGTATATCTGCAGTGTCGTGGCAATAGTCCACCATGTCAGAGGCAAGGAATGCGTATGGGGTATATAGTGGGCGGATTTTTCGTCATGACCTACCATACCCTGCTGGGCCGAAACTCAGCTTGGGTCCACGGCTCTTTGGAGCAAACGGGATACTGATGGATGCATGCATGTGCGATGTAGGTCGAATCGATAGCTCGCATCATCAGCAGAAAAAAATGTTACAAGCGACGCCAGATTGTGCCTGGCAGCTAGCTGGCCACGATTTTCCTGACGAGGGCGTTGAGCGCGTATCTGGCGCGATTGAGGAGTGTCGGTGTGATCCAAGGGCGAACCAATGTTGGTGAATAACTAGGTAGATGATAGTTGCCCATCCACATCTCGTCTCTCATCCCATCAATCCCTGCATGGGGCCGTCGCTGGATTTGGTGTCATCCACAAATGGAGACAAGCTTGGGTCTCCCCTCTCCCCGACTGCTCACCAGTACCCTGAGGCAAGGCAATGCCATTTAGGGTGGGTAGCCGAGGGAGCACGGCGAGACGACGGCTACTTACTTGGTAGACGGCGTGGGAATTCAGGCAGATGAGGGTGGTGAAGCATATACATTCCATGCACCCGGGAGCGTGAGACACGAAAAGGTAAAACATGAGGTGAGATGGACGAGTGTGAGGAGGATACGAAGCCACCGTGATCCCGGAGAGTGCGTGGCAGAAACAACATGTGCCATGCCAGGCCAGCCCAAGGCAGACCAGGGCAGCCAGGTCAGGCAGCCTGGCAATTGGCAATTGCAGCCAGTCAGCTAACACTCAGCCAACGTGGCAAAGCCGTGCGGTGCATCGTGGACTGGGGTGTAGATTGGACCGAGTTGATGGTGGGTGTGGGTATCTACCTGTCTTCCCCCCCCGAGGGCGCGTGAGATTAGGAGGACGGCGGGGAAACGAGGCCGGAGAAGGCGATGAGATGAGATGAGAAATTTCCAGTTCGCTCGAGGGTATGTTCTTGGTAATAAAGTAGAACGGGGCGGGTGGATATTGCTCTGGGGCCAAGGGGAAATAAAGCGAGGAAGACGACTGAATGTGTACATCCGGACGTTTTCTGGAGTAACCTGGGCACGTGGGCTGTAAGAACTGAAGAAAGATGACGGGAAGAGAATGATACTCGCAGTGCGCGCGCGCGCGTGTGTGTGTGTGTGTGTCGTGTGTCGGAATGCCGAACTGTGCCAGGTGGCGAGCACGAGGATCACGCGAAAGGGGGTAAGTTGAAGAGAAGAGAAAAGCCAGAAAAGCTGGAGGGTAAGAAAGAGAAGGAGGGTGAGAGAGACAGAGAGACATATCCATGGACGGGTGCGGTGCGCCCACTCGTAGACGGGTCAAATGAGGCGTCTATCAAAAGGGCGAAATGGTGATCATGATGGCCGATTTCCACGCCTTTGCTTGATCCAAAAGAGATGCCTTGTCTTTTTGTCGGTTCCCTGGTGGAGAATAGGTAGCCTACTTGGGTATGAATAAATGTATGTACAGCAGGTACCCAATGTATGTATGTATGTATGTATGTATGTATGTATGTATGTATGTATGTATGTATGTATGTATGCATGTACCTCCATATTGTCTCTGCCACGGCATCGGAAAGGGTGGCGGCAACCTTTGTGGGAAACGGCGTCTCCATGCAGCGACTTCCCAACCTCGATCTCGCAACCACCCATTTAGGTTCTCTCAACGAAGTAGGAAGGAGGCGCTAGACGAGGGTACCGACCACCTCCTCCACACGAGCATGAGCAAAGAAAGGGAAGGGAAGGGGCAGAAAAGAACGTGGATGGTGCGGGAAGGAAGGGCCGGGTCTTTTCATCACCTCATCGAGGGGTACCTGCCTGCCTGCCGTTATATTACGTTGCTGGTGTGGTGTTGGCGTTGGCGCCGCTGTCGCTGGGAAGGGAAGGGAAGGGAAGGGGCCGACGGGACCGATGCCACACTGTGGAAAGGAAGGTACGGTTAGGTAGGGCAGGTGGTAGTAGGTAAGGTAGGTGCGGCGTGAACGGGAGAGGTAAGGTACATCCGCCATGTACTTTAATTCACATAAATCGCCCAACCTGCCCCCCGTTCCCTTTCCCTTTTTTCCTTCTCTCCCATTTTCTCTCGCTTCCTTCTCTGCTGACTGCCCTTCTGCTGTTGTTGCTTCCTTCAAGTTGTGGTCTTTCTGCGAGTCTGCGTTGCTGCTCGTCCGCCGCCCCTTTCGCTGCCAACTTCTGCATTCACTGACTGACTGCTGACCGACCTGGAATCGGGAGCCCCTCTGGGCCTTCAGTACCGTCTTTGCACCGTCAGGAGCTCTTGTAAGTGCTACCCATTCGACAGCAACAGCAACAAAATGGCACGCTCGCACTTTCAAAAATCAACTGCCGTCGTGGGGAATTGATTCTCGACGACTGAGAGAATCATGCGACATTTTCCCCTCACCCAGAGAGAGGCATGCCGGCGAGGGAGTGAGAGCGAGCGAGACGATCGGGGTCGAAACAGCCATGGCCTGTCCAGCACCACTCAGAGTCGACCAGGGTCCTTTGGCCACATCTGGCCGTGCGTGAGCGACAATCTCAGCCCACTAACGACCATTACTGGCCAAACCGTCTGCCATCGTCAACCAGCCAGTGTCACTTTGCCCAACGCTGTGGGAAACGCAGGCTGGCAAGGGGGCAGGGCAGAGAGCGAGAGAACGAGAGTGCGAGATAAGACAAGGGGAGGGGAAAAGGGCGAAAGATGGGCCAAATCCAAGCCCAATCAACCTGAAAACCCAAGCACCACCACGACAAGACGACAGACACCAAAACAACATGCGAACGCAGCCACGAGTGAAAGCCCCCTTCTGGGACCAGCCATGCGGGCCGTGGCCATGACGGGACCGGCACGGAGCCAGGCCAAACTACACCAGACATGGGATCCCGCCAAAACCCAAACCCTCTGAGTGCAGCCGGACCCTACATACACCCCAAGTACGCTTTACTGCGTACGCCACGGAGCATCGGCCTGCCTTGCCGCAGCACCATCGCAGTAACAAAACAGCCCACAAGCAACTGGTTGGCATTGCTTGCTGGCTTCCCAATCCAAGGCCGCCGCCATGCAATTGTTTGACAATTCGTTGTCTCGTTTCTGCCGGCCGACGAGAAGGGGGGAGGGGGGGCTGGGAGACACAACACCGACGAAAACCCACTGGCAATGCCCACAGGCAATGATGACCAAAACATGGTATGGGCTGGTCATCCGTTATTGACTACCGGGGTTTGGGCGATTGAGACGGTGAGGTGTGCCGCCGGAAAGGGTGCGCCTTTACCGCTTTGGCTTCTTTTGGGCCTTATTGGCGGGGCATCTTGCAGCAATCAAGCGTGAGCGACGAACGACAGCGGCACCCTTTGGATGCACCATTTATTTCTCGCACGACGTACGTATGGCTACATGCGCGACACTGGCACTACCTACGACGGCCTTTTCTCCCGAGTAACGCCGCTGCGACGGAAATGATTGCTACGCTCCTATGGGCTCAGGCGCTGCACTTGGCAGGGCCTCCCCGCTTACACCGGCGGCCATGTGGCCCAAACCCCTCTCCTGCGGACGGTGGGGATGGGGAAAACCCTCAACCACGCGCCATGGCGAACTGTGAGGTGTTGTTGGACTGATTGTTTGCCAAGTTTGACACATCTGGTTGATCGACCGCACCGGACATTTCACATGGGCAGTAGCCGTACCCTGATCACTATGCTGTCTTCTGCCGATCACCCTACCTGCCATGCTTTCATCTTCTTGCTTCTTGGGAGCCGCGCCGTTGTGCGAACAACATTGCTGGACGCGACACGCACATGGCCCTCTGCGGCGACCATTTTAGCCTGCCGCGTTCTTTCCTAGGCATCAGAAACCCCTCTCTGCGCCCTCTTTTCTGGCTGCAAGTTGCAGTCGTCAAGCTTGCTGGCGGGTATGGACACCACTGTCATGATCCAAGCGGACAATATCGCGACAAACCCGAAGCTGCTGTGTTTGTTTCCGGGACAGCGTTTACGCCGAGATAAAGCTGGATGAAACGCGGAGCCAAACCGGGGGGTCCTTCTGAGCGAGCAAGCGCATGCCGCTATTTCATTACAAGCTATCTACGGCTGTCGTCGAGGTGTCCCTCGGTCGAGCGGCCGCGCCATTGTCGTAGTCACCTGGGTGATGTGTTGGCCTCAATAAGTTTTGGGTGCTGCTGAAGCCTTGGCTACGAGGTGAAGAGGAGGATCTCGATGCTATCTATGAGCTATCGTCGCCTGTGGCACCGGGTATGGGAGATGGAACACAATAACAGTTCCAAAGAAAGCCGTAAGAGGAACACGGAACCCATGGAACGACTGATAAAGTAAGGGAATATCGACAGGCAAAATAGATACATGGTGACCGACGTACTATACGATGAGGACGGACGATGTTATCAGCAAGGCAACGATTGGCGGACAGCAAATCGAGACCCGGAGCAGGCAGAGTGTTTGGGAGAGAGGAGAGCGGTTGGTACGGGAATGATAAAGAGTGGGTGCCAATACGATAGCGGAAGAGGTGGCGCTGAAGAGGTACCGTTAACAGTGGACGGGTGGCACCTTATCATAGCACTAACAGAGCCGCATGATTGGCTGTTGGGGAGGCTTCAGACCCCCCCCAGCTATACGAGGCCCGTGGGACGCTAGTCCATAAACGGATAGACTTCGAGTCGTTGAGCGCACCGCTGGGCGATGAAACCAGTGGAGCGCGTCGACATCAGCACCGCCCCCCAGGAACTGACTGACTCTGCTGATTTGCCAGGCAGGCAGACAGAAAGACAGACTAACCAGCCGACTCACACAAGGGAACACGCCGCTGTGGTGGGAATAGGACACACTCACATTTACACTCACTCTCATCACACTCCGTACTCAGTTGCGCATTCATCCGCGGTAGAGACTCACCAACCCACACACCCACCACCACGCTTCCTCATTCCGACAAACTCGAGTTGCAAGCCACGATATCGTGCAGCAAGCCAGCAAGCTAGCAAGCCGAGGGTCAGAACGAGAAAGTGTGTTGTTTGTGTGCGCGCGCGCGTGTTTGTGAGGGCGTCGTCCGTCTTGCGCATCGTTCCAGACAGACATACGAAACTGGCCAGCCTGATTCCGATTCGGGTGGCCTTGCTGTGGTCCGTCGCCTCGAGTGGCAGTCGTTAGGTAAGACCAGGCCTTTTTTTTATATTCTCGTCGGCTTTTCCCCCGTCGCATTTGGGCGCTGATCCCTTCCCCCTCGCTTGCTTTGCTCTGCTTTGCCTGCCTGCCTGTCGTGTCCTGTTTTCCCTCTGCCGGCTGCCCGAAAGGTCGTACCCTTTTTTTTTGTGTTTTAATTCTCTACAATCCTCGCACCCCCATTCCGATCAAGCCCCCCTGGGCCACCGATAGAGTTGGTAGGTCTTATTCCAACCGCCTGGCGACCGTTGTTTGATGCAGTGACGCCGTCTTTTTGATGGTCGATGACGGTTGGCGTGCGCTGCTGTTGATGCCATCTTGGTCGCGCAAGTTCGCGATTTTTGCTGCGCTGCAGGCTTTCGGCATCACCCCCCCCCTTTGCCTTTTTCTACCCGTTGTATTCCTTGCCTTGCGCTCCCCCATCCAGCCAGCCAAACCTCTCCATCCATCCATCCATCCGTCCTGCTGTACCAGGCTAGAGATTACCAGGCTAGAGATTACCAGGCTAGACACTCGAATAAAATCTTGGCTTGCAAGACTGACGCGCCTTGTTCGGCGGCGTTGTCTGTCTGTCTGTCTGGTCTGGTCTGGTCTGGTCCGTCTCGCTAGCTCTTGGTTTGTTCTTGTGTCGCGTTTCTCTTGGACGGACGGACCCTGTCTCTCTCTCTCTCCCTCTTGTTTCCCTCATGCCTTTTTTATTTTTTATTTTTTATTTTTATTTTTCATAAAATTTTACCTTGGTTTTATTTTATTTTACGTTTCTTCCTTGCCCCCTCCCAGAACAGTCAAGTCAGTAGCCAGTCAAATGCCCTTGCGCGTGTCGCCTTCCTCCGCCAGTCAGCCATCCTTGGTCGCCCCTTCCCCCAAAGGACCCAGTCGAAGCCCGGTCCTCCTTGCCCGTTCCTCCCTCTCCTTCTCTCGCTCTCTCTCTCTCTCTCCCCTTCCGCCCGGCGTCAGTGCCCGTCCCCCAGCCCAAAACCCCCCTCAGCACAGCGCACCACCGCACCGCACTGCACTACACTGCACCTCAGCCAAGCCAAAAGCGGCTGCTCCACTTGCTGATTTTCCCACGCATCCGCTACTCGTTCGCTCGCTCGCTCGCTCGCTCGTTCCCCCCCAGCACCAAGCACCACGCAGCACGTCCACACCACACAACCGCGACGCGCGACAAGTCTGCATCGCGACAACCCGCCGCCGTGTCACTTCCCCATCTCATTCGTCTACTGCTCCATCTCAATGGACATTGGCCCGTTCCGCTGCAGTCGCTAATTTTCTCAGTAATCGCTCGATGGGTCGCTTGTGCCGACCACAACCATGAGTACCTGGATGAATGAGTCCGCGGTCCCCAACCACAATGGCAACCCCTTCCCGCACATGAACGACCCGAACGCCGCCGGAGCAATGATGGATCCCTCAGCCTTCATGGGCAATCCTGCTCACTTCAACCCTGCCCAGTTTGCCAATCCTCAACAGGCACAGCAAGCCCAGCAGCAGCACCAGCAACAGGCTCAGCAGCAGCAGCAGCAGCAACAACAGATGGCCGCCATGCAAAATGGCCAAATGCGCAATGCCTCACCTTCATCCTTCCAGAATCCCGCCTACCAAACGAATTCCGTCATTCCATCCAAGCGCCCTCGTCCGCGCGAAGATAGCCTCGCCGGCTCACCGCGACAGAATCCCGGCATGCTGCCGACTTCGCGCTCCGAAACCCCCCAGACCTTCCCCGGCTACCAACCAGGCGCCATGCCCCAGCAGCCCCAAGGCCAACCCTCGCCCTATCCCCATCTCCAACCCAACGGCTCTGCCAACGCGACACCTTCGCCCATCATGGCGAACCAGCTGCGGCCCGGCAGCGTGCCTCAGCGAGTCGCGACCGCGTCGCCCCATCCCTTCTCCCCCGGCGCGCAGCAGTTCGCGCCCCAAGCCTCGCCGAACCCCTCCGAACACGGCACCCCTCAACCGAACCACTACATGCCGCAGCAGAACATGCAGAACATGCCCCAGGGCTATAATCCCAACTTCAATCCCTCGCCGTCACCCGCGCGACCCTCTCCGAACCCAAACGCGATGGCCGCCTCCGGCATGATGCCCCAGCAGATGGGGCAGATGCCCCAACACATGGGTCAGATGCCGAACCAGATGTTGCCCCCCAACATGCAACCGCGGAACCCCATGGAGCAGCAACAGATGGCCGCCTACCAGGCGCGACTGGCAAAGCAATTACAACAGGGCACGATGCAAGGAATGCAGAACATGCAGAACATGCAGCAGAACATGCAAAATATGCAGAACATGCAGATGGCGGCACAGATGCAGGCCCAGAACATGTCCCAAGGTCGCGGTATGATGCCCAAGCAGCCCATGCCCATGCCCAACGGCCAGATACCCCCCGGCGCCATGCGGCCCCAGCCGCAACAACCACCGCGGCCGATGCTTGGTTCCAATCCTGAGTCCTTCATGAAGTCCCTCACAAACTTCATGGCAGCCAAGGGCCAGCAACTTGACCCCAACCCGGCCATCGGCAACCGCCCCGTCAACCTCCTCACGCTGTTTCAATCTGTTCAGTCCAAGGGAGGTTACAAGCCCACGACTGCTGGCAACCAATGGCCTCACGTTTCCAACAGCATTGGCTTCCATCCCGGTCAGATCCCCCAGGCGCCCCAGATGTTGAAGGAGATATACGAGAGAAACCTGCTACGCTTCGAGGAGGCTTGGGCAGCCCAGCAAAATCGACAGCGCATGATGCAACACCCCAATCAACCAGGCATGCCGGGCCAGCCAGGTCAACCCATGCCGCCCGGCGCCCAGCCCCAGTCGACACCCACGAAGCAAATGTCCCCGCAAGGCCAGATGCCGCCCCAGCAGCAAATGATGCCGCAGGGTCCACCAAATATGCCTCCCCAAGTACAGACTCCCGTCAAGCAAGGGTCATTCAGCGGCCCCTCTCCCTCGGTCAACGGCTTTCAAACTCCTCAGGCGCCAGGACCGCATACTCCGGTGCCGGGGCCGCAAGGCCACGCACGCAACAGCTTATCGCGGAGCGTCGAGCCGACACCGGGGCACCCCCAGGGCTTCCCTTCAGCTTCTCCGGCATCCGTCAAAGGCGGTGGCATGCCCCCTATGGCCGCGCCTCCCGGGATGGAACAAAACCCCATGGCGGCCTCGATCAAACCACGCATGCTGCGACTGGCCCACGAATCTGACGAGTACACCCCGAGTGCCCGCCCTCTCGAGACGTATGGCGGGATCAACGTTAGGGCTTTCGACTTGAAGGGCCTGGAACTACAAGGTCTGAAGCCCGATGTCCCGCCCCCCTACGAGCTTGGCTACGTCGATCTGCACGCCCTCACGCGGAGCTTGGAGTCCGGCATCCACGGTGAAGTTCGGCTTGCCCTCGACACCCTTGCGGCCGTCACAGCGACCCAGCACCAGGCGCTGCACATCCACCTCAAATACTGCGAAGAACTCATCGAGGCACTCCTGGAGTGCGCCGAGGAACAGCTGGACCTGCTTGTGGAAAACACGGAAGAGGCCTCGGCCGACATCCAGCTGACCCCCTACGAGGACGTCGCGCGTGCCTGCTGGGTTGACAAGATGGGCGTCAAGGAGCTGCCCAAGTTCGGGTCCCTCGAGTATGAGCTTGACCGGGCCGCTGACCGCTTCTCCTGCGTCATCACGATCCTTCGTAACTTGTCGTTCCCTGAGGCTGCCAACGAGAACCATCTCGTGCTAGGCGACGAGCTGGTGATCAAGTTCCTTTGCGCTGTCATTAGGTATCTCGGCACCAGGAGCATGCTATTCCGGACGAACGCGAACACGCTAGAGTTTATGAAAGACGCCATTATCCTCTTGTCCAACATTGCGGGTGCGGTTGAGATCCCCGGCCGCGAGCAGGCGTTGTGCCTGCTGCATTTCCTGCTGGCATTTGCGCCTGCGCCTGGGCCGACATGTGTGGATGACAAGCTCTATTTCCCACCTTACCAGCCTGGCGTTCACACATACACTTTCCACGCCGTGGACGCCTTGGCCAGGTTGTTGGCAAGAGACGAGCCAAACAGGACACACTACAAGATGCTCTTTCTCATGGATGCCAGCAGCAGTCCGCCGTACGATTTGCTGACGCGGTCGTTTGCTCTCGCTACCACCGTCGTTCCCATCCAATCACCCGAATCCGCTGTCGCACATATTGAAGCGCCCGAAAGGTTCTTCAGGCTCGTCGAGGATCGCAAGCCGTGGTTGATGCAAGGTCTTTTGGCTGCAGATATTCTTGCCTCGCTGGCTCCAGGATACGAGACAGGCGTCGCGAGGTCATGGCTATCGAGCGGCAACGGGTTTGCGCAGGCCTTGTACCACTTTGTCCAAGTCCTGGGAGCCCAGTTTGAGCAACCATGGCAAACACGCAGTGGGCAAGGCGACCCAGCAGGCCGGGACACGGGGCTGGTATATATTGCGACGTCGGGTATTTCGACTTTGCGGAAACTCGCAGAGAAGGCCCGCGATCCCAACGACCCCAAGTCATCCGTGCCCGCCGATTCATTGCCTTCCGAGGAAAGCTTGTTCAAAATGATGTTGATGAGATCTCCGGAGTGGACAAAGGACGGCGTTATCAAGAACCTCGCAGCCTACGCATCGGCGGACTCTTGAGATTTTAGTCATTCACCCCTTGAGGCCTTTTGCATGGCATCTGTGGGCAGTTGACGATTTTGCTGCTTTTTTTTTAATTTATTTAAAAAAAACTTTCGTAGAAGCGGTTGCTGATACCAGAACGGGATATGTTTTGATCGACGAGCTGTAGCCAGCCGAGGGTGCTGTGCCTAGACACCAAGGGCGCTGACCCTTGAAAACGGCGCAAATATTGTACAAGTGTTGTAACCAAAAAAAAGACATTAGGCGAGTGGTAGGGAGTTTACTGGGAGCATGGAGCGAGGCTACTTGGCCAAGGGGCCATTCTTTCACAGGTGTATATATGACGCGGCAATGCAGAAATACCTCCAAAGACTGTTTGAATACGAATACATGCCGGCTGCTGCGTTACGAAACCGAGTTGAGTCAAATGTCACATTTGGAACTCGGGCTACTCGTGTGGGTGTATGTAGATGGAGCCTTTTTTTTTTTTTTTTTTTTTGGTTAATTGCGTGTCCCAGTCTAGGACATGTAGTAGTACATTCAATTGTTTGCCATAGATCCGGCCTTTGATAACTGTACGGGGTGAGGGAAAGTCTGTTTAGTCAGTGAGCCCGCGTCCCATTTGGATAAGAGAGCCACCCTTTAATGACATATTTGCCCTCCTCCCTCGGTATGATACATTTATTTTCTGTAATTATACAACCGCCTTTTGCTTCCGCTCTGGACTCCCGGGGACCCGTTCATTCCTATGCCGTCGTCGCGGTCGTCGATGGCTTCGCGGCGTTGCCCAGGGTGTTGCTCAGCCACGCCTTGACCTTTTCAACGTGGAAGCCCTGTAGCGAAGAGAGAGAGAGAGATTTGTCAGTCTGATGTTGTTTTCTTCTTCAAGGACTACAACGCGAAAACCGACGCACCTTGATCTGGACGTGGCCCGTCACGGGGTTCAGCTTGACCTCGTCGGCGGGGAAGCCGGCCTCGCGGGCGAGGTCCTGGGCGAAGGCCTTCCTGTTGCCCTCGACCTTCTTGACGACGGTGAATTTGGAGGAGCCGGCGGCCTTTGTGCGGCCGTAGACGGGGTACTGGTTGCCGGCGGTCAGGCCGACGAGGTACGGCCTCGCCACGGGGGCCTGTGTCGTTGAAGCTGTCGTCGTCGTCGTCGTCGTCGTTGACGCCGGGGGGGCGGCAGCAGCGGTGGCGGCGGCGTCTGTGGAAGAGAGGCGTATTGAGGGGAGGAAAGCGGGTGTTCTGGTCGAGCGAAGGAAGGAGGAGAGGAGGCTGCTCGGCCGGGCGAGGGCGGCGACGGAGGTGAGTGCGGAGCGCATTGTCGAAAGACGAGAGCGCGTTGTATCTGTATGTGGATGTGTGTGTATGGGCTGGTTATCCGATTTGAAGAGGTGTTCAAGTCCTGAGGAGGGGAGGGGGGGGTAGCTTCAGCTTCCCGCCGTGTACAAAATGTTTCTTCGCTGCTCTGAAGGGATTCGCGCCGGCTGAAGCTCGGGGACGGTTTTCGCGTGCCGCTGGGCCCGTGCGCTTGACGTTGGATGTCTCCCCCCACTTCTTTTTTTTACGAGGTAGAGCCTTGTCTTATGTCAGCAGCGCCTGGAGGTGAGGTGAGGTGAGTTAGGCGGAGCGGGAAAACCCCGGCACGAGAACCCCCCACCAATTCTGGTGTTTGGCGAAGCGAAAAATACCTGGCCAAAACTCTTTACCATGCCCCTCAGCGGAAAGAAAAGATTCGAGAGCCACAGAGCAGCAGAGTCCGCGCAGCAAACCCCGAACCGGACGCAACCCCCTTCCCCCTCCCCTCTAGGCGACTCCTCCTCCTCCTCCTCCCGCACCTCGACTTTTTGACGACCCGAATCCCCGAGATCGAGAAGAAGGAGTAACGACAGTTCCTCTTTTCGCCAGCGCACCACTCACTCTCATACCAGTGCACACACACACACCACCAAACCCGCCCATCATGGATGAAGTCTACGCCGCCCTCGGCGAGGAGAGCATCCTGCCCAAGCTCGCGTCGCAGCTGTCGCGCCACCTCGTCTTCCCCCTGATCGAGTTCGAGGCCGGCCGCGCCGAGGACAAGGGCGACGACGCCGGCGCCCGCCAGATCCTGGCCGGCAAGATCAAGCTGCTCGAGGACACCAACATGGCCGACTACGTCGCCCAGCTGTACCAGGACCTCAACGGCGGCAGCGAGGCCCCCGCCGAATACGCCAAGAAGCGCAACGAGGTCATCGCCCAGCTCGAGAAGTACGAGCAGGACACGGCCAAGATCTCGGAGCTCCTGACCCGCGAGGACGTCGTCAGCTCCCTGCGCAGCGACAAGGTTGCCAACTTGGAGTTCTTGAAGAAGGACCACGACGTACGTCTCCCGCTCCCCGTCTTTTGTCACCATGATCCAAAAGTCATAAACTAACGCGACCTTTCCCCCCCCTTCCAGGTCACCGTCGAGATGGTCAACGCGCTCTACGAGTTCGGCCAGTTCCAGTTCCGCTGCGGCAACTACGGCGCCGCCGCCGAGCTGCTGTACCAGTTCCGCGTCCTGTCCACCGACAACGACCTCGTCGCCTCGGCCACCTGGGGCAAGCTCGCGTCCGAGATCCTCACCACCAACTGGGACTCGGCCGTCGAGGAGATCATGAAGGTCAAGGAGAGCATCGACAGCAAGCTCTTCAACAACCCGCGCGCCCAGCTCGACCACCGCACCATGCTCGTCCACTGGGCCCTGTTCCCCCTCTTCAACCACGAGGCCGCCCGCGAGCCCATCCTGGACCTCTTCTTCTCCGCCGCCTACATCAACACCATCCAGACCGCCTGCCCCTGGGTCCTGCGCTACCTCATCGCCGCCGTCATCACCGGCCGCTCCCGCTCCCGCAACTCGTCCCTGCACCAGAAGCAGATGAAGGACGTCATCCGCTACGTCCGCCAGGAGGCCTACGAGTACTCGGACCCCGTCACCGAGTTCGTCTCGGCCCTCTACGTCGCCCACGACTTCAACGCCGCCCGCGAGGCCCTCCGCAAGGCCGAGGAGGTCTGCCGCGCCGACTTCTTCCTCATGTCCTCCTCGGACGCCTTCGTCGACGCCGCCCGCCACCTCATCTGCGAGAGCTACTGCAAGATCTTCAGCCGCATGAACATCCGCGACCTGTCGGCCAAGCTCGGCCTCAACCCCGACGACGGCGAGAAGTGGATCGTCAACCTCATCCGCGAGACCCGCCTCGACGCAAAGATCGACTCCCAGGAGGGCACCGTCATCATGAACCACCCGCCCAACAACGTCTACCAGCAGGTCATTGAGAAGACAAAGGGCGGCTTCTTCCGCACCCAGGTCCTCACCGCCGCCGTTTCCAAGTAGAGTGCGGGAACGACGGGTGTTTGGGGGGGTGGCAGCGGCAGCGAGCGTAATGGCATGAAGACACTTTTTTAAAATGAAAAGGAAAAGAGAGAGAGAGAGAGAGAGACCCAATAACTCGTGAGGAAGAAACAGAAACCGGGCCGTCGTCCATCACCCACAAAAAAACACACATCCACAAAAAAAGAGGAATCGAAACAAACCGGGTTCTTGTCCTCTTTTTTTAATTTTACTTTTCAACATGACATATACGATTTAGAACCCCTACACTCCGTGACCCTTACCGCTGGGGGCAAACCGATACCGACCCAGGCACGACCAACCCGAGGCGGGTGATTATGGAACCCTAGCCCGAATGGGGGGGTTGAAAGGGGTCTTGGGTGAGTGGGGAGGTTTTTTCGGTTCACGATGGGAGAGGAGGTCGGGAAGTTGCTGTGGCCGTGGGGGGCGTAGATCCAGAACAAGGAGGCCTTTGGTCATGAGGGTTTTCTCTTTTTTCCATTTACTTAAACCCCCTCGGCACCCACGCGCAACATGACATGGAAGATCCCCGAGGCTTCTTTTTGCATTGGCACGGCGTTCAGGGCAAGAAAATTTCAGGGGCGCGGGGAAGGGGAGAGAGAGAGAGTAGAAGAAGAAATCTCCAAGGCTGGAGGGGGACCGGTGCAAGTCGGTCAGATTGCAATGATGGAAACTGCGGGGAGGGGATGAGACGAAAAGGAAGGATGAGAGACTGGGAGAGATTCAACGCTTTGAATGGAATGTTACACGCTTTTTTTTTCCCTGCATCTTGATTTTCTTGAAATGAATGCAGGTCGATCGAGACATCTGCCCGCGTTCGCTTGGGAATCATGAGTGAAAACGGATAAATGGACACACAGGGAGAGTGTTTGTCTCGGACACCCAAGGCCTTCTCGACGAGGCTGGAGCTGGCGAGCGAAAGCTCTGGTAACCGTCTTCGATGTGAATCAACCAGCAAGGTTTTTCGACGACCTTGGGTGGCAGAGCTCGGGGCCGTCGTGTGGCTTGCGAGTTATTCGCCTTGTTCGCCGTTCCAACTTTGATAACGATGGTGGATTTGACAGTACAACTATTGCCAGTTGTTGCAAACGTCCCAGCAACCAAAAGGTCGTTCGGGCTGTGGTCAGAGCAAAGCCGGGTTCAGCAGTTGCTCTGATTTACCGGCTGCACTACCCTGTCCTCAAAGATTGGGACGATGTATGTAGGACAGGTCAGAGGTGCCGCTCATTGGGGTTTCCCATGCGGTGATACAGCTATAATAAACCATTTACGAGGGTTTAGAGCGACCATATCCATTCATAGAGCAGGTCTGCCGCTAGATTAAACCTCCCCGTCCTCGCCTTGGCTATAATTGCTGCTGGTAAGGGTGTCTATCACGATATTATTGCCGCCTTTGCAGACAAGAAACCCTCCCTTACCTTGGGTAGCTGTGTGTGCTGTTGGATAAGACCTCTTGTGTGGCATATCACTTCACCACTATCTTCATTAACCACTTCACCTTTCCTCTTGCCTCTGCCAAGCAGAGCCTGCCACTCATTCCATCACATCCGCGCCAGGCTGCTATAGACATATTTTTTTCACTTCTTTAATCTCCCCTTCAAACCTTTTTTGCCCATCAATAGCTTTACGGCAGGCCCGTCAGCAGCCCTGCCCCGGCCAAAGTCAGCCAGACGACCAACCGACCCAGAGTGCCTGCCAGCTTCGGGCACCCGTCAAGAACAACAAGGATTGATGGATAGTATCACGAATTGAGATACTGATGCCTCATCCGGCCGAAAAGCCTCATCCACCCCCTTGGCGATTTATCAACATGAATGAATCGCAAAGAAATTAAGGTTCCCCGTTCATCAAGCGTGTCTTCATAATTTTGTCTATGAGCCCCTCCTCCATTCTAGTCTTTCCAGCAACAAATGCTTTCCCAGTAATGAACGCCTCATCTTAGAACAGACCCGTGCGCGCAGGCGGCCTACGGCCTGCCCTCGCGCCCGGCCATAAACACCCGCCCCTTGAGCTCCTCCACGACGCTATCTCGCATCCACCACTCCTGGTTCTTCTCCCCCGCCTTGCCGTCGCCGCTGCTCTTGGCCTTGGCCCACGAGCTGCGCTCCAGCTGCGCGCGGCGGTCTGCCCACTCGAACAGCATCTTGAGCCCGAGCAGCCGCTCCCTCGAGGACCCGTCCGTGCTGCGCTCCAGCACGAGACGCGCGTCCACGGCCGACCCGGAGCTCTCGCCGCCTGCGCCCTCGGACGAGGTGGTCCGGTCGAGCACCGTGGCACGTTCGGCGTACGTGAGGTCGCGGAGGGCTTCGAGACCGAACACCCACTCGAGGGGGTCGCGCCTGCCGTTGTCGGTAACGTCGGCGAGCGCGTCGCGTCCGAGGGCGCGCAGCGTCGAAGTGAACGGGGCCTCTTGCGCGGGACGCCGGCGGAGATAAAGGCTCTGGTTCTGCCGGAAGGCGTCGACAAACGACGGGTTCTTCTCGAAATCCATCTCGAGGTCCCAGAACGCCGGCCCGGCGTTGGTGCGGATGCTGGCGATTTCTCCGAGGGGAGGCAGTAGACAGGGTGTCTGGCGGACTGTGGCGATCTCGTCCGTCTCTTCCTGAGCCCCCGTCGTCTTCCGGCGGATCTCGATGGGAGCCGAGATGGGCTGGCCCGTGGCCAAGTCTTTGGCGACGAGACAGCGGGGATCCGTGGCCAGCACCCAGAAATGACGGAAGGCTTGGAGGTGAGATCGGTTGTCCATCACCGATGTGGGAAACACGGGGTAAAAGGCAATAAGCAGACTGGCAATGGCCATGTTGCTTGTGCCAAAGGTGACCGTTCCGCATCCGAGGAACAGTGATCCGATTGCCAGATGAGCAGCCAAGTGCGAGCCGTACGGTGTTTCGGCATCATCCCGGCCGTGCAGCAGACGGAGACGACGAAGCACGACGAGGTCACCGGTTCCAGCCATGACCATGGCGACGGAGAGCGCAAGGACGTCCTGGCACATGCGGGCATTCGAACGAGCCAGCTCCTCGTCGTACGTGGGGTGGTCAAGGGGCGGCGGTCGCTGCGTGGCGGGTATCCGAGAGATGCGTATAAAGTGGTCGAGGTAGTGAATCAAAAGGTCTCGTACCTTCGTAGACGCGCTGCCTGCATAACGCAGTGCGATGGAGAAGCAGATTCCTGTGATGATGCTGAAGAATGGTAGGTCGGTGCTCTTTAGCTTGGAGGTGTTGACCAGCTTGTGGCGGTTTCGGTAAGGCTTGGGCAGGCTCTCCAGGATCCATTCGAACGTCGGCTGGATCTTGCTCCACATGATGAGGTTCTTTGCAACGGTGCGCAACAGCAAGATGTCCGGCCGGATGTAGTCGAACTGGACGATGGACTCGGGCACGTCAATCTTCCGCGCGACGATATGGTCCTCGGATTTCATAAAGATCAGAGCCAGCGCCATGACCGCGCCCGCTGCTGCTCGGTCCAAGACGTGGACCATCTCCACCTTCTTCGTGGTAGTGGCGATCGTGACGAGACTTTCGGTGAGCTTCATGTCGTGAAGTCCGCGGAGGTCGTTGCCTTTGCCGAGGTTGATGAGACCGAGCGAGAAGCCGGCGGCCAGGCGGTAGCACTCGCTGCGGAGAGGCTCATCCTCGTCTTCTTCGTCAACGTGCCCGATCTCTGACATCATAATCTCGCTCATGCGCCTGTGCTGGCTTTTGCAGTATAGCAGGCCGATGCCCATAATGCCGGTCGTCTGAGTCAACGGAGACAGGTTCAGCTCCGCGGCTCCTCGAGGCAGCATGCGAGTAACATGTACCGAGAGAAGACGGGTGATGAGGGAGTCCATGGTGCCCATGTAAGATGCCGCAAGTCCCAGCAACAGACCCACAGAGGTCATGGTGTGTTTGGGGGTCAGGTACTTGAAAGCGACCCATTTGGCGATGCCCTTGAGGTGCCCGTTCAAGCCCAGAGCGAGCAGGAAGCCGGCATGACGATTGCTGAGGTCGTGACCGGGCTTGTTGTACAGGATCCACGAGGTGTCGATGCCCTTTGCCTGTGGTGAAATGGCGAGCCCAGCAGCGACACCTTGGTGGAAGAAGCCCCAGCAAACCTTCTCCTCTGTGAACAGTGCCTTGTCAACCCCGACGGTGACATTTGTTGGGCGAACAACGCAGTTGAGATTGAAGCCGGCCACGTGGAACTTCTGCGTCAGTAGTGGGTAGCGCAAGCTATAGTATAAGAGAGCGCGGCCGGCGGGAATAGCCAGTGTGCCGTTGGCTATTCTGGAGACGAGCTCCTTTTGTTTCTCGAGGTATTCGCTCTCTGACCATGCTGGGTCAGCGTCGAGGCGCACAACGCGTGCTCTGTGGGTTGACAATAGGTTTTGAGCCTCGTTTAGACGACGATCCTCTTTGAAAAGGGCTCGTATGACAGCTTGTCGCTCGGTGCCCTCGCCCTCGTCGTAGCCAATATCATTGTACTCATCGACGCTCTGGCATATGGTACGGTAATCCCAGGAGGCGTTATGGGTGGGTGTCTGTCGGGTGTTAGTTTAGGACAGAGGACAGAAGAGGCCACCGAAAAGAGGACTCACAAGAATGTTGGCGCCGCTCTTTTGCAGGTTCTTGGTTGGTGTCAAGATCATGCTGCTGTCGCCCCGGTTGACGAGCTCCAGTAAGTCCTTGGGCCATGAAGCTGGCGGTCGGGCCTGACACCTCGATATCGAGTCTTTCAGGGGAGTGAGGACGGCCTCGGGGAGTGTCTCGAGAACACGGCTGCTGATGCCTGCCGAATGCATGGCTTCAACCATACTGGATGGGCTGCTTTTCGGTGTGAGCTTCTCAAAGAGACGTTTGAACATTAGCGTTCTGGGGGTGATGGAGGCCCATCTCGAATCCTTTGGATGGTCTTGCTCAGCCTTTACTGTTTGAGAGTGGTAGAGATTGGCCAATGTGAGGAACGGGTGATATTGGCCGGTAGCGAGGCATGTCTGGATCCAGTGGAAGATGTCAAAATCGACGCCCGACGGCTGAGTGAGAGGTACTTCGAGGCGGAGCTCTGTTAAAAGTCAGCATCACGAGACTCCCTCGTCAAAGATTCTTTTGCTCACCTGCGTCGTAACGCGACTCCAGCTCCTCCTGAATTCCCAACTCATATACAGCCAGGAAGTCGCGCCATCCAAGCCAGCGGGCGATCTGGCAGAGAACCACGCGTAATGGGGCCGTTCCCGGAGAAGTGTATTCAGGAGTCATTATTTCCAGCTTCTGCTCCTCGAGTAGGAGATGAAGTGCGACGAATATGTTCCATGCAGCATTCCCACGGTTTTCTGCGCTGCGCTGTTGTCCGGTCGGAAGATAGCCATTCGGGCCAACAGCCTTTTCACCGAGCGGAGATGCCAAGTAGCCTTTGACATACTGGATATGGGTAGACATGAACTTGGACTGATGGAGACCCGAGCTGGCAGAACCGTCATGGTCGTCACCGGCGTCCTCGTCGAGGGTCCAGTCCCAAGCTCTAGTTTGCTGCCAACCGGGACAGCCCAGCGCGTTGGGAGTTTCGTAGAGATGCAGTGTTTTCCAGTCCTCGAGGCTTTGGATTGACCCAAAGGAGCCGGACTGAGGTCGTCTCCTGCGTCTGTTAGGCTTAACCGGAGGGTTCTGCGCCAGGCTTGTCTTTCCGAGAGCGAGGTATATGGAAAGAAGCAGGATCACCAGTGCAGACCATTCAGCGTCGGCAACCTCGAACTCTTCGCTTTTCATCCACATCATGATATGCCACCAGCCGGGAAATATCTTCTCGGCGTGCGACGCCGGAAGGATACTACGGCATGCGTCCAATACCTTACGCACCTGCGGATTCCGAGGTTGCAGTTGGATCTGGATCTGGTGGTGCCTACCCTCGCCATCAACCATGTCGACGATTCCCTTGGCTTTGGAGTACTTGAGACCACTGACGTTGCCATTAGCAACCTCGATGACCTCGGACTTGCGATGCCGAATGTCTCTGTCGAGGACACGCCCGCGGTAATGCAAGCTGCGGACATTTTCCAGTGACATTAGCGGAAGGTTGATGGGGGTAATCTGACTCCATGGCGCCTGGATGCTCAGCTCCCTGCGGCCCTCGTGTCCTTCAGAAAGAATGAGAATGACGGATATGTCGCCGTCGGTCACCTTGCACGAGTCTACAACATGGTGGGCTCGTCGGAGCGCGCCGCAAGCCAGCCGGACGGGGTCTTCGGACGACGTCGAGCTTTTGCCAGGCTTTGGCGGAACGAGGAAGCGCGGTCCTCGCTGGAGGTCAATGGTCAGGAGCTGGAGTCTCTTATCGAGTGAGTCCTGAATCCCGATGAGTAGCTCGCCGCGCAGGGGGTCATCAAGGGCGAACTGAGGCGCGGTCAGGATGAAGACGTTGCAATGTTCGCGAGCAGGCTGCTTAGACAGCGAGTAGCGGACGTTGGAGTTGTCCAAAGAGATGGACTGGATCTTGGTGAACATCATTTCCTGGGAGAGCCCATCGAAGACGTGATCGTCCAAGCCCATGTTATGGAAGCCTTCGAAATCACCACCGGCTCGTAATTCTTCCAGCACGCCGTCAATCGGGGCCTCCAATAAGCTGCCGAGACTGGGGTGGATAGTCTGATTGTGATTAAAAGAACCATAGCCACCACTATGTCTAGGTCCCTGGCTGCCGTACGACTCGATACGTTTCGATCCGCCATGCGCTGGCGCCAAAGACTGTTCATTAAAGACGGAACGCTCCTGAGAGGCAGAGAGGTCGGCGCGAGCCAACATGGAGCTCACCCGGCGAGACTGTCTCCTATGGACGCCGGACTCTTTATCCAGATCGAAGGAAGACACCAGGTCCAGCGGCTTTTCAACCTTGTCCACCTTGTCAACCTTTTCACTCTTCCTGGACCTCTTTCCTGGTAAAGCAGCGCCAAAGCTTTCGCGGAAGTTGGTCTGGATAGGGGTCGAGGCGCCACTGGCGAAATGGGGCTGCATGGAGCTACGACGACGCTCTGCTCGGCTCTTGTCCTTTTTAAGGCGGCCGATGAAGGGGTCCTCGTTCTTGATGTACGTCACCCTCCATACGCCGTAAGTGCTGGCCTCCCGGTTGATGGTGACGGCGAGTATGAGGGGCTCAGAGTTTTTGGTCTTGGGTGCACCGGGATGCTTAATCTCCTCAATGTGTAAGATTTCTTCGGCAGGGTCGAGGAAGTGAGGTGACCTTTGCGTGTTCTTCTTCCTCTTGTCTCTGGCGGCACCGTCCGGTCGGGTAACCACGAGCCCCAGTTCTTGCAAGGGGTCCAACAGGGACACCAGGCGTGGCCAGTGTGACGCCGGCTGATCGAGAGACGGTTCCCACATGTTCCCCAGCGTCGATCCCAGTCTCAGGGGCAGAGACTTGGGCTTGTTCAGGCCCTCGACAGAGAAGACGGTGTGCTGCGAGCTTCGAGGAGAGGTGATGGTAATCTGCGAGGAGACGAAGGAATTGGGCGGAACTTTGGGGAACTTGAGGGAGACTGGAGCAGTGCTGTCACCTCGCTGTTTGCGCTGGATTATGACTCCTTGAGGTGCAGCGCAGGCGGCCTCGACCTCGAAGGGCATGTGGACGACATGGCTCGTGCCGGAGAGGAAGTAGACGTGGGCCTGGGTGCGTAAGAAGACGACGAGGGCCCGAGACAGTCTGCGAGGCTCCTGGTGGGTTCCGGCCGACGTCTTGCTGCCTTCGCTCTTCTTGTCGTCGTCGGACGTAGGAAAGGATGTGAGCAGGGCCTGAGTGACAGGCTCCTTCTCGAGGTCGAACTTGAACGACTTGCGGAACACGCCTCCTCGGCTCCAGACAACGCAGTTCTTGGTTACCAGCAGCTCATCCTCGATATCACATGTATTGTCGCACTCGTTATGATCGGGTTCGGTGAAGATTTCCCAGGAATATGCCGAGGGCGGCGCATCTTCGTGAGCTGTGTGTTGGAGGCCGCTAGGCTGGTGCAGCCCCAAAGACTTGACTGACGCCATTGTGATGCCCCATGTGTGGGATGAAGAAGGAGCAATGTCTTGTCAGATAGGTCTGAGGGGTATAGGACCTAGGAGGGCGTGTTGGCCATGGCAGCCTCGGATCGGGGATTGTTGTTTGCGTGCGTCGTGGGCGGGATGTGTCGGCGGTGATGCTTCTTTTTTCTGGAGTCGCGTCCACGCACGCGAATGATGGGGAGCTTCCACAGCACAGCACACCACAGCACAGCAGTGGCTGAGTGGGGGAGGGGCATCTCACCCTGCACATCTGATTGGAGCGCTGCAGTGAGGGACAAGCTCATATAGGTACTGTACCTGTTAAGGGAGTGGATACCTTTAGGTACCTGTGCTTTGCGGTACGTACCGGAGCACACCTAAGAGCTGCTGACTCCCTCTCAGCCTCAGGCGCAGGACTCGCTCGGTAACTGGGCAGACCATCGCACCTCAAGCACAGAAGCTCCGACACAGACGCCGGGGTACGTACCAGACACGCCTCGTGACGTAGCGGAACACTCGTCCACGTCTTTGAGCTAAGCTCCGATCGATCGATCGCGACTTGCCGACGCCCTCAGAAGCTTGCTGAACCTCATTCCGAAGCTTAGAATAGCTTCTGCTTTCCCCCTCCATTGCACCTGTCAATCACGCCAGGAGCCGCAATCTCCCTCGATCGACACCGGCAGATCGACCATGCCACTGCGGAGCTCGAGTTGACGGCACATTTGGCACAATGACGGACGCATCCGACTCCGATCGCGATCCTCCCACCGGCGCGCAGAAGGTGAAGAAGCCCGACGCCGCCGATGTTGTCGACGTACCTGCCGGTGCTCCTGCGGAACCAGTCCTTGACAAGGCTGAGCATGGGGCCGGAGAGGGCATCGTCGCCCATCGTGACAAAGAGGAAGAGGGCGAGGAGGAGGAAGACGAGGGTAGCGACGAGGACGAGGACGAGGAAGAAGACGAAGATGAAGATGACGACGAGGACGAAGACGACGAGGACGAGGAGCCTAGGCTCAAATACGCCCGCCTCACACAACACCTAGGACCCATCTACCGTAATGGTGATGCCACGAGCTCGTTCCTTGTAGCTGGTGATAAGATGGTAGCGCTGCCCTTTGTCTATCATGTGTCGCCGCCCGCATACTGACCAGGAGAAGATCATAGGAACACACAACGGCAACATCCACGTAATTCAGCTGCCCGTTTTCCAGTCCCTCCGAGTCTACCACGCACACTCCGCTTCCGTCACCAGCATCTCCATCTCTCCCAACCCGCCCCCACTGCCGACAGCGAGATCCGAGGCCGTGCAAAGGCTCGCCGCCGAAGCCGCAGAAAGCATTGCAAAACAGCGCCCGGCATCCCGCCAGTCGGGCACCTCGCCAGCCGCCGCCTCGAGGAGGCCTAAGGACCCTTCTCCGGTTCCAAACACCCCTTCGAACAATGTCCACATAGCCACTTCGTCCATGGACGGAAACGTGTGCATCTTCTCTCTTGTAGATACGAAAGATGTCCAGTTACGCAACTTCGCCCGCCCTGTCCAAGCCGTAGCCTTGTCCCCCGACTACAGGAACGATCGGACCTATCTCTCGGGCGGTCTCGCTGGCCAGCTCATCCTTACCTCTGGTGGACAACCTGGTCGAAGCACCTCGACAACTGTAGGCACCGCGGCCGCCACAGCCTCTGGCTGGCTGGGTAGTATGGGCCTAGGAACGAACACGGGCAAGGACGTGGTTCTGCATTCAGGCGAGGGTACCATCAGCACCATCAAGTGGTCGTTATCCGGCAAATATGTCGTCTGGCTCAACGAGCACGGGGTCAAGATCATGCGGTCCAGGCTGCATCTCGAGAGCGGCGACGCCGATGATGCTTGGAAGCGCATTGGACACGTAGACCGCCCCCAAACAGACGAATGGGAGACCATGGCCAGTGTCTGGAAAGGTCGCGTCGAGTGGATTGACGAGCAGGCCGTGGAGACAGAAGATGATGAGGCTGGACAAACAGATGTCTCCGCATCAGCAGCGGCCGAGAGCTTGAGACAAGCATCGGCGTCCAGCACAAAAAAGATTGAGAGACTCCTCGTCGGCTGGGGTGGTACCATTTGGATCATTCACGTCCACCCCGGCAGTGTTGGCACCGGCAAGCGAGCTGGCGAAAAGTCAATTGGTCGTGCCGAGATAGCGAAGCAGTAAGTTACCACGCATGCCATGGCTGTTTGAGAGGCTAACGCGATGTAGCCTTCGTATGGATTGCATCATTTCTGGAATTTCGTTATATACCCAAAATCTTCTCCTTGTATTAGCATATATATTACCGGATGACGACGAGGACGGCGATGGCGGCGATGATGACAAGGTCGTCAAAGGCCACAAGTCCAAGATATCTTCCACTTCGACTGGAAGCGAGCCATCCGGCGGGATCAAGCGGCGCCAAAACAACCTTCCTCCGGAGCTCCGGCTGATCGATCTCACCTCGCAAGCCGAAATCGATAAAGATGGCCTCAGCGTGAGCAGATATGAGAGGCTCATGTCGGGCGACTACCATCTTGGGGTGTTACCTGCACAAAACGCAGCTTCCGCCGTGGCTTCGTCCAAGGGCGCGTTGGATGCCATTACCGGGTTTGGTACCGATATGTGGAACGCTGCCATTAACCCAAAATCACTGTTTAGTTCGGGCGCGAGCATCAGAAGCGGGCACAGCGGAGACGGCGTCTCGAGCACACAGGTTCCGAGCTCTGTAGGTGGCGGCCGAAAATTGGGCATACCGGCAGTGCACCCCAACCTCGTCAAGCCAGGAGTGAAGATCTTCATCCACAGCCCGTTCGACTTTATACTTGCAACCAAAAGAGACCTCGGCGATCATCTGGGCTGGTTGCTGGAACATCAAGAGTATCAGAAGGCCTGGGAACTACTCGACGAGCATCCGGAGATCATGGCGTCACCCCCCGAGAACCTCCACGAGCTTGTCCCGGTAACTCCGGATAGGAAGCAGAGCAGCCAGGAAGACCTTCTCGACGACGCCTCGTCGGTGATGGGATCAACGGGGATGGCGAGACAGCAAAACTCGTCGGCACAGAAGGAGAAGAGACGCATCGGCGAGCTATGGATACGGGAGCTCATCGAAGCCGGCAACTGGACAGAGGCTGGCAAGGTCTGCGGAAAAGTACTCGGATCCTCGGACAGATGGGAGAAATGGGTCTGGACGTTTGCCGGCGCCGACAAGTTTGACCAGATCACCGACTACATACCTTCTGAGCCAATGTACCCGCCGATCCCCGGTACCATCTACGAAGTCGTCTTGAACCACTACATCCAAGTGGACAAGCTCCGTTTTAGAGAGTTGCTTGACCGCTGGTCGACGGACCTTTTCGACATCAAGACCGTTACCACTGCTCTGGACAACCAACTAAAGTACCGCGATGTGCGCGAAGACAGCGTTGAAGGGGGACAAAAGGGCCGGGACTGGAAGATCGTGATGGAGTCATTGGCACGGCTACACGAGGCAAACGGCCGCTTCCGCGAGTCTCTCAAATGCTATATCAAGCTCCAAGATGCGGACTCGGCGTTCCGTTTGATCCGTGACAACCACCTCGCCGAGGCGGTGACGGACGACATTCCCGGGTTCATTGGGCTGCGGGTGCCGAACAACAAGCGCGAGTTCTTACGGGAGGCCGATCTGGAGGAAGCTACGTCAGAGGCCATTACGTTGCTCGCTGACGAAGCGCAGCATGGACTCGTCAAGCCCTCGGTCGTGGTGTCGCAGCTCCAGGCACAAAATCTACGGCTTTACCTGTTCTTCTACCTGCGTGCCCTGTACAAGGGTGAAGGGATTGAAGAGCATTCCGGCGAGACGCGAGACAGACTATTGATGGACAGCCAGTCGCAAGTGGATGAGTTCGCTGACCTTGCTGTTGAGCTTTTCGCAAAGTGGGAGCAGCCGCTCTTGATGAGCTTTCTGAAGTCGTCGACTTCGTACAAGTTCGAAAAGGTGAGAAGACACTGGCATGTGCCCTCTTTTTATTCCTAGCTCTAACAACCACACAGGCCGTGCAAGAGTGCGAGAAGTACAAGTACTATGACGAGCTGGTCCATCTCTACTCCAAGACGGGAGAGATGAAGCGTGCGCTCTATCTCATTATTGATCGACTGCAAGACGTGAAGAAGGCCATCGAGTTCGCGAAGGAGCAGGACGACCCTGACCTCTGGGACGACCTGCTGGACTACAGCATGGACAAGCCGAGATTCATCCAGGGCCTTCTCGAGGAGGTCGGAACGGCCATCAACCCTATCAAACTCGTCCGTCGAATCCCCGAGGGACTGGAGATCCAAGGGCTGAGGGAGGGGCTGAAGCACATCATGAAGGAGCACGAGATCCAGTACAGCATCAGCCTGGGCGTGGCGCGGGTGCTCCGCAGCGAAGTGGCCGCAGCCCAAAGTGATCTCCGCAGCGGGCAACGCAAAGGCATCAAGTTCGAGGTCGTCGTCCAATCGACGGAACACGTGGATGTGCAGGTCAAGGACGTTGTGCACCCGCCGGTCAGCGCGGAACAGATTGAGGAGAGCTTTTTCAAAGCGCCCAAGGCGGAGCAGCCGGGCCACACCCACGAGCCGCCGAAGCCAGGCCATTGCGCGCAGTGTCGTGAGTCCTTCACTGAGTACGAAATGGAGACCTTGGTGGGGTTCGCCTGCGGACACGTCTTCCACCTATCGCACCTGCTGGAGATGCTGTTCCCCGGCAAGAGGCAAGAGGACGATTACGGGATCAGTAGCGAGGAGGCGATCAACAGCGGGTGCCGGGTGGGTTCCAAGGTCACACACGCCCGCCTGCTGAAGGATCGGATCCGGGAGGGGTGTCCCGTGTGCAAACACGTGGGCGAGGTGCCTGCGTAAGAGTAGTTGTAATATCAGTGAACGAACGAATGCATGCGGCGGCGAAGCCATCTTTTTGACACCCATCCGTCCTTTTGTGCCCGCCGTTGACGTGCTTGTCTCCATCATGACGGTATGCTAGAAACGGCGAAGGACGTGGTCCAGCCTCCCCATATCAGTCGCATGCTCCGCGTGTCCGTATATGCCTGTACCCAAAGCAGAGCCGCATCAGATCGGACAGGGGTGTCTCGTGGGAACTCTGACACCGGCCGAAGTTAATCGGCCAAGTACGTACCGGGCGGCAATGCACGGACCAGACGGTCGGCTGATCTCCACACACCCCCGCCACACCCCGCCACACACTGTTTGGACGACATGTCACTGCCTTCACCCACCTCTCGGAAGCTGTTGGGCAAGCTCGACGCATGCATTCTTCGAGAAATGGAAAAGGTCAGCACCGATTCGGGGTCCTGGGGCACCTCCCCGAGCCGGGCTCGAGGGAAGCCGTGCTGTGAGTTTCTTTCCATATACCCGTGTCTCCCCTTGCTCTCGCAGTCTTCTGCAACATACGACGGCAGCCGGACTGACGGCAACAAACCACACACAGCTGGGACCTGAACCGCGCGCGCTCGCCGCTCCTCCGCCTGCCGCCCGAGGTCCGCAACGCCATCTACCGGCACCTCCTCGCGGCGCGCCGGATCCACGTGCGCCTCGACCCGCGCACCTCGTCCTTCCACTGCGTCGCGCTGCGGCCCGCCGCCAACCCCTGGGCCTACAAGCGGCGACACGTGCTCGGCCGCGGCCTGACGCTGCTCGTCCGCGTCTGCCGCCAGCTGTACCACGAGACGGAGCTGCTGCCGTACCGCGAGTGCGTCTGGAGCTGGCAGACCCCGGGCCTGATGGAGCGGTACCTGATCACCGAGCGGCGCATGGGCGCCGCCCAGCGCCGCGCCGTCCGCGAGGTCTGCGTCCGCGGCGTGCGCGGGTTCGGGAACCTGAGCAGGCGCGTCAGGGGCGTGCTGGCCGGGCTCGAGGTCGTTTGGTTCTGGGAGGGGAGGGGCCGGGGGAAGGGGAAGGGGGAGGCGGGCGGCGACGGGGACGGGGAGGTGGACGACCTCGGGGGTTGGGTGTGTGAGATTGTCGAGAGGCGGAGGGTGGAACCCGGTGTCGGGAGGCCGAACTGATGCCCCCGAAGGTGCTGTGGTGCGATGGCGATGGGACGGGTTAGACGAGGTACAACTTGGACGATACCATGGATGAATGAAGCATCGATAGGACAGAGACCGTGGCGAGACAATAGCAGCGGTGTGCAGAAGACCAGATATAATTTTTGATCGTAGATCTTTCTGGATAAGGCGGCCTCAAAACTCACCAAAACACCCCTGCCCCAAAATCACGGTCTATTCGGGCCTTCACTCCCTCCTTCACCCCGACCTCGACCCTCATGCATTCCCAGGGCCCATATAACTTACCTCTATTGAGAGCAAGACATCAACCAGGTTGCCCATTTAGGTGTTCAATTCCGCTTCTGAATCCTGAACTGAAGGAAGGAAACAATCAGAGAAAAGTCGGTGTCTCCCTCAACGGTCTACTCCCTGACGACTGGCCCCATTTGCATCTTGTGCATAGCTGATGTTCGAGGTATGTCGCTATAGCATCGATGTGCAGAAAATCAGATATAATTTCTGATCGTAGATCATTCTGGATAAGGCGGCCTCAAAACTCACCGAAGCACCTCCCACAATGCTGAAAGCAAAAAGAAAAAAGAAAGAGAGAGAAAAAGAAAAAACCTGCCCCAACATCAAAGTCTATTCGGACCTTCATTCCCTCCTTTACCGCCCTTAGATTCCACTTGGCTCGGTCGTCTTCAAGGACAATGGGGCCAAGGGACGGGGTCTCGGCCCGGTATTGCGTTGTCGAGTCCCCCATTCGGCTGCTGAATAAGGGTTACTGACTAAGGGCTAGAGAAAGTAGGCCTTTTAAAAAAAAACCCTTTGCCTGCAGCAGGCAGCAAAAGGTGTAAATAGCTTTACTATTTCCTAATTAGGCTAGCCGTCTAGCTATCTCAGATATCTATCAATTAATTAAATACTGGCACCAATGTGGTCAATCAGTTAGATATCAGGGTATGGGGGTCTGTTTAATTGATTGACCGGGTTGCAGCGCTGATCAGATAGTCTTGATGTTGGGACGACAGTACAGCGTTTTTGAGTGTTTTCTGACTTTGGAACGGATCTTGTTACAGAACTCGCCCTCCCGCGTGCCGATCAGATAGGCTCTCTTATAGCCGCTTCCTCAGGACTGTCAACCTCACCCCATTCCCCACACATGTTACAACCCAACAAGACTGCAAGTAATAACAGCCCCACCAGAGCTTAGAAGCACAGGCGGCACGGTATCTTATATACTAACAGAAGGATAACTCCCTACAGAACGGAAGAACTATAGATAAGTTATATAATAATAAGATAAAGTAATCACTCTATAGGACCCACTAAGTAATTATTAGGATCTACTAATTAATTACTAAGACCTACTAAGCGGTTACTAGAGAAAGGAAGTAATTATAACTAATAGAAGTAAAGCTTTAAAAAAGATTACTAGATATTAAGACTTATATATAGGACGGACTAAGTCTAGGACTTAAAATAAACTTCTATAGCTCTTTAGTAATTAACTTATAATATATTCTCTAAATACCTTTTAGTATCCTACTTATATTTTATTAATAAAGAAGCTATATAAGCTACTCTAATAACCTTTAACTATTTAACTAATTACTAAGTAATTAATAGATTAGTAAGCTAATAATACTATTACTTAAGTATTAACCCTAGTTATACTTTTAGTAGAAACCCTACTATTAGATATCTAACTATAATACTTTAATTACTCCTATTAAGTAAGTTAACTTTAATACCTATCTAATAGTACTATAATAATATCTACTACTAATACTTCTTTAATATCCTTAAAGGGTAAGACCTCTACTTTAACTACTAGTTAAAACTTAGCTTAAGAACTTACTTTAGCTAAAGACGTTAATATAATAGGCTATACCTTACCTAATATTAAACTAGATAATAATAAAGATATTACCCTAACTAAAGAAGCCTATTAAAAACTCTACTACTTTATAATAAAGTTTAAAAAAAATAAAGGATACTTAGTTATTATATAGTAGAAGAATAATAGTAATATAGCCTAGATACAGGCTATTATTAAGAATACTTTTACTAAGCTTAAAGTAAAGAATAATAAAGCTATTAAGCTAGAATATAAAGTTAAAACCCTCTAAAGAGTAGCTAATATTATTTTAACTCTAGTAGAAGGATAAGATAAGCTTAAACTTAACTCTCCTAATACCTATAATAGTACTAGTAGGTATTTAAGAGGATTCTTAATCTAAGTATATACCTATTAAACCTTTTATACTATTAACTTCTATAATTGATGAATATAATCGCTCTAAACCCCCATAAGCGGTCTAGTGCAGTTCACCCAGTAAATGTAATCACAGTACGTAAAACCCAATACGCGGCACCTCTGGCCTGTGCCGTATCTCAATATCTTAATGCAGTAAATGATACCCAATAACGTAGGGCAACTGCTGAATCCAACTTCACTTCAACCATGGTTGCATACGCGAACGACCTTTGGGCGCCGGAACGTTGGCGACAACCTTGGGGGGTCGCTGCCGTGATTTGACGTACCGGCGACGATGGCACTGTTGAATCTACCATCAAGGTCGTGATGGCTTCGCGACGGGGTGACCAACTTGCAAGCCACGCGATGACTCCGAACT